>LOJH01007017.1:14918-36704 GCA_001685095.1 Ellobius talpinus | reverse complement strand
AAGAGAGACATACATGGGTCTACATAGGAAGGAGAAAAAGACAAGATCTCCTGAATAAATTGGGAGCGTGGGGATCATGGGAGAGGGGAGAAGGGGAGGGGTAGGAAGGGATGGGAGCAGAGAACAATGTATAGCCCAATAAAAACAATTTTAAAAAACGCCTTGCTCCAGGTTGTAGTGGTGGTTTGGAAAGGCAGCCTGCCAGGGAACATGTAGAACATGCACACGGAGGACGGGAGGCCTCAAGCACGGTTGGGAACGTAGGAGGCTGAGGGTAGGATGAATTTGTTTTGCTTTCCGAGACAGTGTCTCACTGAGCATCCCTGACTAACCTAGAACTCACTGTGCAGACCAGGCTAGACGTCAACTCACAGAGATCCGTCTGCCTCTGCCTCTCAAGTGCTGGGATTAAAGGTGTGCAGCTCCACATTCAGCCATAGGTGGGATGTCTCAGAGGGTTACACAGATGGGCTTTGGGGGAGGGGTGAGCTCCAGGTTCCTGAAACAGATGACGCACTTAGCTATGTCCTTCTGGAGTCTCACAGTGGACTGTAGACATACTGAGGGATTTCTTTCCCTGAGTATAATAGCTGACGACCAGCTAGAGAGGCAAATCTCTAAAATCAGTAGCGGAAGACTAGAGAACAAGGCTAGGAAGAGCAGCAACAGCTGAGCTTGTGTGTGTGTGAATGTTTACAATTGTGTAAGCGCACCTGTCTGTGAGCATGTGTGGTAGGACAAGGTCCTCCATGCAAAGCAGATGTCGTCTTCCTCAGGTCAGCAGTGCTTCCTGTCGAGAACCCATCACAGCTGGGCCTGTGAACTGTTGTCATTGCTCGTGGGAGGGGGAGGGCCGTGGGACTCGCACCAAATAGTCCAGCTCACTCTTCCCAGTCATTTGTTTGCAATTCTGCCTAATGGCATGTGGCTTCTGGGTCTGGGGAAGCGATAGCGTTTATAGACTAGGAAAGGCTAACAGAAAGGAACTTTATCTAGGCAGCTATGGGAAGGCCTTGTCCATCCTAGGTGCAGACTTTACAGTGTGGCTGCTTGTGAGCCCCCCCCCNCCCCGTAAGGAAGCCCAGGGAACTCATTGGTTTCCCAGGGTGAGCTTTGTTTGTCCTTGGCCTTATAAAATGAGTACGTAGATATTTACATCTCTGCTGGAAGAAAAACCTCATTACAGCTCATACGCGGAGGCCAGAGGAGGACAATGTAATCCCCTTTGGTGTTTTGTTATTTTTGAGACAGTGGCCCTCATTGGTCTGGAGTTGTCAACTTGGCTAGGCTGGTGGCCAGTGAGTCCCAGGGGCTTACATGTCTCTATCTCCCCAGTGATGGGATTCAAGCACCAAGCACCTAGCTTTTAAGGACCAAAGGAAGCAGGTGTGAGTTACTTTACAACTGTGTCTCACTCACATTGTGGCTTGGACTATCATCCTCAATCTGTTGTCCCCTCTCCTCTGCCCCTTCCCAGATCAGTGTGACTTGGAACCAAGGTTTCTCTGCTATGGTAAGTGCTCCCTTCCACACCCCATCTCCAGACTTGTGTGGTCAACAGGAACAAGACTTTGCTGCTTTCACACAGGGTCTTGGGTTTGATTCCCAGCACTAGTGTTTGCTAGGGAGATACTAAAGCTGTTGAGAACTGAGACATTTCTCCATGGAGGAAGGCCAGGCGTGTGTGAAATGGAACTAAATCTGCACATGGTTTCTTTGGGAAACTTTGGGCTCAAAGCACTGCTGGCTTGTGGGCGAGGAAGGGGCTGGACAGCTCGGCACCAGAGGTCAGGTCAGAGAGGTGACCCAAAGAAGTTCGCATGCAAACCATTATCCAGGGGACAGTCCTGAAAGGAGTGCACCATCTGACCTGGCATCTGCCCATGTCTCTTCTGACCTGAGATTTGTAGGTCCTTTTCTGGTTCTGATGTTGGGACTGGGCCACTGAATCCAATTACAAAGTTAAATGCTGGCTCTTCCCATTTTGAAGTTTGTCTTTTAGATTTATTTTTACATTATGTATATGCATGTTTTCCTGCATGTATGTTTGTATACCATATGCATGTCAGGGGCCCATGGAGACCAGAAGAAGGCATCTGCAATTACAGATGGTTGGGAACAACCATATGGGTGCTGGGAATCAAACCCAGACCCTGTGTGAAAGCAGCAAATGTCCTTAACCTCTGAGCTATCTCTCCAGCTTGCCATTCCCATTTAAAAACTATATACAGCAGAAACCCTTGAGGGAGGCATGTGGGGGGAGCAGCCCTATGTCACAGATGGAGACATCAAGGCACAACGAGTTTCTGGGGCATCCAGGGAGAGAACTTAGCAAGAACGAGAATCCTAACCTAGCTATCTCTCCCTTGGGGACTGTGTGTAGAAAGGATATACTTATTGAACTGCTGTATTATTTCAAAATTATTCTCTTGAGGTCTTCTTTACATATGAATGCATGCATGTGAGTGCTGCACACACCTGTCTGTGCACACATCAAATTACTGTGGATGTATCTTCTATTATTGTAGATGGGGAGGGGACCGAAGTCATGAGCCACCACTGCTCAGCATCAGGCTATTGGCTTCAGCGTCACACAGGACTATAAGGGCTCTTCTGATGACTCATGTCCTGCCTCCCTCCTGGAAAGGCTTGACCCTCTACACAAACCCCCTAAAATCCTGCAAGAGCCACCTCTCCTCACACTCACCCCAAACCCTCTCTCAGTTCCTTTCCTTTCACATCCCTCTTTGCTCTTTAGCACCAGGATATAACCCTTTCCTTAAGATGCATATATTTATCATTGTGTGTACTTGTGCATAGGTGGGTGTGTCTGTAAGATGTATGTATTTATCATTGTGTGTACTTGTGCTTGGGTGGGCATGACCTTAAGATATATTTATTTATCATTGTGTGTACTTGTGTGTAGGTGGGCGCACACAGTTATGCATTCACTCTGGCATGGCATGCCACTGTGTCTTCTCCAATGCTTACTTCCACTCTATTCCCTTGGCACAGGATCTGCCACTGAGCATGAAGTTTGCTCTTTTTGACTAGGCCAGCTGGGCAGTGAGTCTGTCTCTGCCCCACAAGCACAGCTATGCCTGGCTTTTACATAGGTGTGGGGATATAAACCCAGGTCTCCATGCCTGCACAGCAAGCATTCTTTCCAGTGGAGCCATCTCTCCAGCACCCCTCTCATACCGCACATCCTTTGTTGTTGTTGTTGTTTGAGTCAGGGTCTTATGTAGCCAGGCTGGCCTGGAACTCACCATATGACTGAGACTGACCCTGAGCTCCTGATCCTTCTGCTTCCAGCTCCCAGGTATTGAGACTACAGGTGTGGGCCACCACACCAGGTTAGAACTGGGGCATAATTCCATGACACCCACATCCTAACCCAGGTTCACAACTCCATCAGCATGTGAGATAAAAAAGAGGCATCTCCCTGCCATAGGGAGCGGCATAGTAATATGATATAGTCCTAGATATGTTCATGATAGAGAACAGCACAGTTGTGGGTGGATGGGGGGACAAAAAATGCAGCATTGTGTTTTAAGTGAGTTCACGGTTTATGTCAGGCTACATCTGTAGCTATCCCAGGGAGCATGCAGCTCATGGGCCTCTGGTTGGATTTTGGGGACGAGCATCAGAGCTAGGTAACCTGACAGTTTTGGACCACTATTTGCATATTGGAACACACATACACACACGCATGCACACACACATATGCGCGCACACACACACACGCACACAAATGAAGGCAGCATAAAATACTGGATCAAGTGGCAAGTGGCAGCCGGGGTTGTGTTTCCAGGTTTACCTTGACAGAGTGGGTGCCAGCAATGTTGTTTGTGAGAGCTGGCGATGGAAAGCCACCTGAAACAGGAAGGGGAAGTATAGGCAGGAATACAAGGCAGGGGGCTGGAGGAGGTACAGAGTAGGGCTGTGCACCTGGAGATGTAAGCCGCTGACTCCTGAGGCCGCTGACTCCTGAGGCCTCTGACTCCTGAGGCTGCTGACTCCTGAGGCCACAGCTGGGTTGAGCCACTACTGGCGTGAGCAATAATAATTAGTTGAGTGGCTGAGCCTCTTTGTGTCTCAGGTTCATCCTTTAAAAATTCAGACATTGTTTACCCAGGATTGCATTTTCAGGAGGAGACAGGAAACTCCTAGGCAGAGTTTATAGCACCCAGCAGGAGGGGCAAGCTGAATTTGCAGTGGCTGTCACACTAGCGGGTGGTGGTCCAGGGGCTGCCCTAGGCAGTCGTGTTGTCATGGTTTTTGCATCCTTTTTTTCCTTCTTTGTGGTGCTGAGGGTCAAACCCAGAACCTGATATTTTCTTCCCCTCCCCGCTTTCTTCCTTTATTTCTTCTTCTCCTCCCCCTCCTCCTCCCTATTCTGCAGAATGAGCTGGGAGGAGTGCAGCCTAATTACCCAGCCTACTCCTGAAGGCTCGGGATGGTGGTGCTCTGTAGCTAACGTGCAGAATGGCTGAGTCTGTCTGCTGCTCAGGACCACCGAGAAGGCAGTGGGATCCCAGCAGATTCCTAAACACCAGTCAAGCTTGTCCTAGGTGGCCGGCTCTGCCTCTTCTCCTTATAGGACAGTGCCTACAAAACATTTCCCATTGACAGCCAATGAGAAAAGCGAATCCTTTCAAACAGGGGATCAAGGCTTTCTCATGATGCAGGGGATTGAATGGGATGGGGAGTGCTCCCAGGACTGACCAGGTCCCGCTGTGGCCATCCAGGGACACTATAACTTACATTTATGTGTGCTGAGGTTAAGAATGAGGGCGAAACAAACTTGGTTCTCAAGACCGTGAGTCAGAGAAAGCAGCCAGTTCTGTGGAGAACGGTGTGTGCCTGGTGAATAAGTGGAATTCAAAACCAATCTTCCCCAGGCAAGATAATGAGAGGACCAGGAAGGCTGGGGTAAGAACAGCCTCATCCCTCCCCTACGATGGCATTGAAAATACCTTCCTTTGTTGAGAGCACACACCTGAGCTGAGATGGTTCCACCTCTCCCAGCGGAATCCAATGAGAGGCCAGGCAGGTAAATCCTTCCAGGTGCCTCGCATAATGAGAGGCCCCATGCTAATTTCCAGACTCCTATACGAAATCAAGGCTTTGTCCAGGTTCTTTCACGGAGAAGAAAGAGATGAATTGAACGCTGCCCTCAGAGGGGCCAGGCAAGCCCACATGAATATGTTTTGATTCCTGAGACACAAAACCATTTATTTGAGGGTTCATTTCGGTATTTAGAGCCATGCACATATAACACGTTTCCATCAACATGAATAGCTGCCAATTGTCGTGGCAGATTAATCTTTTACAAGCTCGTCAGCAGCGAGGCGAGGTGAAATAGGAGACTTTGCCCCACGTGAACCTTCTGAGTCCCACATTCATCGACCGCCACTTTCTCCCTTCATGCGGCGGCCAGCTGCCCCCTGCCACCTCTGCCCAGCTGAGGTGGTTTCTCCGATCCGCCACCTGGGTGGGGCAGGCTGCCATTTTCAGTTTGAAAGGAGAAGCCTATCAATCTGCTGCCTGGGAAGAGAGACATCACCGAATTGTCATTTGCCCCCCAAACGCGGAAAACATCAATTGCATCGTAGCTCATCAGAGTTGGCGCCACCTGCCACTTCCTTTCTCAGCGGTAATTAACATGCTGCAGCTCGCCATTGATTGATTCCAAGCAGCCTGACGCTGCCAACAAGGAGCTCTAAATGAAATGCTACAACCTGATAGGATTTTTCATAGTTTTAGCAACACGAGCTTATTTTTATTGCCAGACTACAGTAGTCAGCGGAGAAGCTTTTTTCCCTTTCTCTCTCTCTCCCTCCCTCCCTCCCTCCCTCCTTCCTTCTCTCTCTTTCCTTCCTTCTCTCTCTTTCCTTCTTTCCTTCCTTTCTTCCGTCCTTTCTTCCTTCCTTCTTTTTTTAAAAATGCTTTTCTTTGGGGATGGCAGTGAGTTCCCGACCTGTGTGTATCTCTTTGGAGGTGGAGGAGGGCAACCCCCTTTTCTGTAACCTGGCACCCAACACCCCACCAACATTCAGAGAATGTTGAATAAGTAGATCAATAGATGGACGGTTGGAGAGACCACACTTAAGAACAATTCTTGATCCAGCGCGGTAAAATTATGAGCTTGTGCCGATGAAAACCTGTCTGGCTTGATTTCGATGCCGTGGAGGCTGACTGTGAAATATGGCCCCAGGCTGGAGCTTGATGCCAGTTCCTTCTTGACTTTCTACCCTGGGGCTCTTCTGTGGAGCAGTTCAGAATCCTTTCACAAACCTGCTCCATTGCACAAAGAAACTGTCTTCAAGATGTGCCTTGTACATTTTGAGGGTCTAGAACATTCTCCGTTAGAAGAAATCAAACCCTTTTAAGTAACCCAGCAGCCACAACTTAATAAGGTTGCCCTCTCCCCTGGCCATTTTGGGAGAATCCCTTTTTAATATAACTAGTTAAAACAAGTGCCAATTCTTTTTCCCAATGACACCCTAGGCACCACAAACTCATATCCTCTGTTAAATACACACAGATATCATACAGTGTGCTTTCAACTAACTGGGAAAATAAAAACTGGAGTTAAACATCTCTTTCTCAAAATGAGCTCATTCCTGTGTATCCAATATTTTTCTCAATGCCTGGGGGCTGAAAAAATAATTTTTGAGACAAGGTCTGTCTATGCAACCTTGGCTGACATGGAATTCATTATGTAAATCAGGCTGTCTTGGAACTCCAAGAGATCCACCTGCCTCTGCCTCTTGAGTGCTGGGATTAAAGGAATATATCACCATGCCTGGCTGAAAATATTATTTTGGTGTTCTTTATACATCTTTATTGCTTTGCAAATCACTGCCTCAAACATCTAGGCCTTATGCTGTTTATATGGTAATATCTTTGTTTTTGAAAGGCTTCTCCAAATGGTAACCTAGGAGAATATGAAGGATGGGCAGTCACGTGACACATGTCCACTAAGTATGCAAACACATAAAGAGCCAGAAATGGCTGTGTTTGTAGGTTAGTAGGTAGATAGGAAAAGGCCTCTACTTCCCTAGTATTAGAACTGAACCCATTAGAAGACTTGATTCTAGAAAATAAAAATAAAAAAGAAAGAGAAGGAAGTAAAGACAACTGTTGAACTTTAGGGTGCCATAGGGGGTTGTACTTAATTACTCCCCAAAACACTGGCTGACTGGGGCCAACTATATGCATCTAGATCTGGCTTACCCCCAGCCAGGTTAGACCACACAGACAACATCTCAGATGGAAGCAATTAATGAGTCAGCTTAGACTGAGAAAAATCTGGTCACCAGTTACAGTCAACAGCTACAAAGCACCCGAGTCTAGTGAAACATTTAAATACTCATGGATATGAGTGGCCAGGTACACACTGAAGAGTCCTTTAGTCTCTCTCATCACTAGCAGCTAAATCTTTTAAGAATTCCATCAAAGGAGAACAATCCACTCTTCTATGACAAGCATGCCACCATTCTAAATCTTGTCTTCTCTCCTCCCTGTCCGCACTGTCCAAATACGCAAGGAAGCCTAGAAGCTCGGTAACGGCCACTCGATCCACAAACTTTTTTTTTTGCAGATTTAAAATGTCTCACACACAAACACACATGCATGCACACATACGCATGCACACACGGATGCCACGCGCACACACATACACATGCACGCACACGTACACATGCTCCTGACTCAATTTGGAGTTAGATAAATGGGGACACTGCCTTCAGTTCTACCTGGAAGTCAGAAGTTTGGTTTGGTTTTTTTTGTCTCAAAGAGGTTATGCACTTAATATGACCACAGATGACCATGGTAAAACTGGGTGCCATGGGACCACAGTGTGTTTTCCAGTAGCAATGCCAGCTCACCCGTGTTTTGTCAACAAATGAAAGCTTCCCTTCCTGCCATCACCAAAGCGCCCTCAGAAAGCACTTTAAAACCATCCATTTCCTAGAAGCACTTATGATGATCCAGGGCTAGAAGCAGAGCATTTTGGGAACAACAGGCTTCTTATGGTAGCAGATTTGGTGAAAACCAAGGATCTTGCTCGCATGGACTTAAAGTTTTATTTCCTTTTTCCATTGTCAAAAAAATTAAATTAAGGCTCAAATGTTTTGTTCAACTCTCATTGCTTATGTATATTATATTAAGGCTTATAAATATACCTGGTAAATTAAATTCACCCTGGATTGAATTAACACCTGCTATATGAGTTATTGGCTTTATTTAATCAGTAATCTCAGGGTTTCTCTGCTTTCTCTGGAAACACAATTTAAATATTACGCTAATCTTTAAACTGCCACTGCTGTGTCCTGACATTTGGAAACTGGTCAGCCGTGCGAAAAAGACAAATATGGGCGTATTAATGAAAAGGCATTTCTTAAAAAGTCTTAAAACATGTAACTCAATGAATTATAAAGGAAAATGACAAAGGCAGTGGGGAGGTCAAGCCTCTGTGACTTTCCAGGGAGCAAACAATGCTGGCTGTCTGCCAAGATCACCTCCACTCTCAGGACTGGCTTGTGTGCACTGCCGAGCTCAAGGGCCTTTGTCACTTGGTCATTAAAGACTTGGAAAAAACCTTGGGAAGCCAAAACAGCTATAAGACCTGTAAAAAGATGCTTGTTTTTTTGAGACAAGATCTCCCTGTATAACACAGGCTAGCCTGGAACTCACAGCAATCCTCCTGCCTCAGCTTTCTTCAGCAGAGATTACAGATATGAACTACCACACGGAACTCATATGAGAGGCGTTTAATTTCCTTTCTTCCTTTCTAAGAGGTGAGGCTTAAATTCAGTGCCTAGGTGAGAAAGGGTGGTGCTCTTGGTTCTCCGGCTTCAGTGGGGGAGGGGCACCTAAGTCCTGCTGAGTTGACAGCCTCTGGAGAGAACGAAGTTTTCAAAGTGTTGGTCTTGGGTTCTTTCCTTGACACGCTGTTCCTCCAGAGAATCCACAAGCTTGTTTCTTTGCTCAATCACCTGAATCATCTGCTTGAATATTTCTTGCTCCTCCTTTTGATCATTCTCATCTTTCTGGCCCTCTAAAGAAAAGAAGAAGAAAAAAAATCAGCCCTCCGGTAAGACTGGGGCCAGGAGACTTCTTAGCGTGGGAGTTCACAATTGTTCTGGGCTTGTTATATCCTATACAAGGAAGTGAATTTAACACCAAGGAACTGCCCTTAAAGCCACAGAGAAGAAACATGGATGCTTCATGCTGTAGCCAGCTTGAATTTCACATATGTGCATGTATGTTCATGTGCATGTGTGTGCACACATGGTGTGCACGTGTGTTTGTGCATGTGTGTTCATGCATATGTTTGCATATGCATGTTTGTGTATATGAGTGTGTAGTAGGGAAGGGGCACTTGAGAGAAAGAGAACTTAATGCAGCCACACTCTGTAAAGCCTTAACCCTCCTTCCCCTCCAAGGAAGACACCAAACAGGAGAAGGCTGCTTTCCTAAGCCACATCAAATCAAACTGCCTGCATCAGGGGCTTCTATGTCAATGAGAACAACTCTTCTGCCATTTGTATATAATGACAAATTGTACCTTTTGTTTTGTTTTAAACATTACGTGTGTGTGTGTGTGTGTGTGTGTGTGTGTGCTGGCTGGTCTCAAACTTTTACGTAGCTGAGACTGGTCTTGAACTCCTGATTCTCAGCTCAGACTGTATTTCTTTTTTAAAACTACACTTTTATTTATCTGTGTGGGGGGGGACACACATACCCCCACACACAGCACATATGTGGAGGTCAGAGGGCAGTTTGTGGAAGCTGGTTCTCTCCTTTCACTGTATGGGTCCCAGGAATTGAGTTCAGGTCATTAGACTTGATAGCAAGCACCTTTATCTGCTGAGTCATTTCTTTTCTTAAGGATCATGTGACTCTGTAACCCCAGCACTTGGGAGGCTGAGGAAGGCTGCAATTTAAGGCCAGCTTCAGTTACAGAGGGAGATCTTGAATTTGAGAGGGGGGGACCTATAAATAACTTCCATGGGTGGGAGATGAGTTTGTGGTCTCCTGCTAAATTGGAGCCTAGCTGCTCTCACCTTAAGAGATTATTTCTGTTCACTGTGACTCGGTTTTTCAAATCCTAAAACGTGGATAAAATACTTCACCAAAACTGATGGTGGTTAATAAATAGTGCGCTTTCCCAGTACCAGGCAATTCAGTAAGGCTGGGACAATGCTAGTTCTGTGAGATCTAGAAGACCTGTAAGATGTCAGTGTAAGGGAGTCATCCTAGAGTGGGCTCACAAACCCACAGGCACACCTCAGAAAGACTGCTCTTAAAGCTGGAGTCAGTCAATTCCTAAGTACTGGTGGCAGACAACTGTCTCATGCACAATGCCCGGTCACAGTCCCAGCCCAGGCCAGCAGTATTCTTATTCCCAGGCCTGGCTTCTCTGGGGCCCCCCGACAAATTCTACGGTCCTCATGTACTGTGATGACCGACCTGGCTACCATTCTCCCACTGAGATCACAAACCCCCAGTGGGAAGAGGCTGGTCTTTGCCATCTGCCAAGCCTAAGTAAATACATGGATACCATGGTTCTTGCCAGGCATGGTAGTACATGCCCAGGACCCCAGCAAGTATGAGGCTGAGAGGTATGGTTTTAGTAGGAAAATCTCCCCCACAGGCTCAGGTGTTTCAACACTTGGTTCCTACCTGGTGGCATTGCTTTGGAAGGTTTTCTAATCTTTTGGGAGGTGGGACCTCACTGGAGGAACTGGGTCATTGTCGGGGGGGTTATAGTCTTGCTCTGCTTTCTATCCTATCTCTGCCTCCTACTTAACTAAGAGCAGACAGGTGCTGCAAGCTCCTCGCACCACAGACCCACCAGTGGCCATGCCTTCCAGACACTGTGGACAGTGCCCCCTCAAATTGTGAGACAAAACAAACCTCTTCAGGTATTTGGTCATAGCCATGAGAAAAGTAATGAATATACAGAGGCAGGAAGCCTGGGTGTTCAAGGTCAGCTTGGGCTACACCACAAGACTCCACCTCAACAAACATACATTTAAAAATTAAAATAAGTTGCTTTATTTTTATCAACACATGGGATGACGGAAATGTGGCTCTCATAAGTGAATGACACCAGCCGGAGACCTGCTGGGCTTCAGAGATGGACAAGGAACAGGCTGGCTTTGTGATCTGGCTCTCAGACTGGTGGCTGCGCAAGGCAAGGCGGGATGGGCTCTCCACTCCTATCTATGGTGTGCTTTGCTCTAAGGTCCCGGGGTGGGCGTGTCTTCAGCAGGGGCCCCACACCTGTGCCACACTCACCATCCTTGAGCATCTTCTGTCGTAGCTTCTGCTCCAGTCTCCTTTGATGATCTTCTAGTTCTAGCTCCTGGGCCCTGAGAACAAGAAAATGTCCCTGCCATTAATAGGTAGTTTGTGGGAACATCAATGGAGGTAGCCACAAGCAGTGGCCAGCACAGGCTTTCTCTCATTAAAACTGGACTATTCTAATATCTCTAAACAAAAGGTGTTGCTGCTGCTGGGACCACTAGAGGTGCCTATTAAGATGACTGAGATCGCTGGATCTGAGAGAAGATGAGACAGCTGGAGAGGTGATGTTGAAGGCCACCAAACTGTTCCTTGGGGTTTGCTCTGGGGGACCAGCAGAGCAGGGAGTGGAGCTGAGTCCTCTTTGAGAAGTCAGCTAGACTTTTCAGAGCCTGGTGATGTCTCAGGCATTCCTCCCTTATAGCTCCCCAGATGCTGGCCCATGCATCGTTGGGGGGACTCCCAAATGCCACTCTGGAGCTCAGCAGAGGAATGAGGACCTAGACGGATGTGGTGATGTCAAGAGGTGGTAGTTAGAGTCACATGATCCTTAAGAAAAGATTGTAAAGGGGAGAAGCACTGAATGGCCCCCACATGGGGTTGAGGGGCTCCACAGCAATACACCCTCACAGACCCGGAGGGTGAGACAGGAGAGGGGCTTAGGGCCACTGTTCCAGGGCCACAGAGAGACTGACTGTTGGGAATGGGTCCCTCCATTCCTCCTCTTGGGACTTGCTCTTCCAAAGCTGACCTGTGGCTGCATGTGTACCTGTGACAGTGTTGTTGCTGTTTAGTTTCCGTCTTTATTTTGCTCCTTTGTTTTTGAAATGGGGTTTCCTGTAGTGCAGGCTGGCCTCAGACTTGCTATGTCACCTTGAACTTCTGCACTTCCTGCTACCCCCTCTGCCGATTTACATACAATGTTGGTATTACAGATGTGTGCCATTAACCCGGTGGTGCTGGGATTTCCGCACCATTAACCCAGGGCTTTCCGAATGCTAGACAAGCATCCTACCAGCTGAGCTACATCCCCAGACCTGCTACTACTTTTCCTTCTAAAGCTGCTTCAGCTAAAGTCCTGTCTTATTACTGACACCTGGGTCCTCTGCAGGAGCTCGGAGGTGGTGGTAGCTCAGATCTCAGAGGAAACTCTGGGAGAAGCTTAGCGACAAGGAGGCTGCTATAGAATCAGCTTCAATGTCTCATTGAAGCCCTGTTATTCCTGGGTGACTCCCAGACAACAGCTAAGCATTACAGTGGTGTGAGAACTGGCAAGTCCTTCCAAACATGGAGCTCTCTGATAGGCTCTCTATTCTGATGCTCCTCTGCCTTGGCTGGGTCTCAGAGCTATTCACAAGTGGAACTCCACCTGCCCAAGTCTGTCTGTCTGTCTCCCTCCCTCCCTTCCTCCCTCCCTCTCTCCCTCCCTCCCTCCTTCTCTCCCTTCCTTCCTCTATTTTTACAAGAAATCAGAACTGCAGTAAGGTCCAAGACTCTCCCCACTGTCCTGTCTCCTTCCTCTTTATTCTTCACAGGAGTCCTCCTCAAGGAATCTCACGTATCACTCATTCTGCCTTAACTTTGTTTCCTGAGGGGTCTGACCTGACATACCAATCTAAGACATCTTTCCTTGCTCATACAGGTCTTCCTCCAACCAAACTCTACCCTTCAAACATGCCTCTGTCCAATGCACACACCCTGGTTGTCCTCTTTGACCTCATACAGAGGAGAAAGTCCTTGGCCAGAGCTCTCTCTGGTGAACCTGATGGCTCAGCTGCAGCCCCAGTTTGCCTCTCCCCTCCCCAAGACAGACTCTGGTATCCTTCATGGAACTCTTCTTGTCATGCGTTCACTTCTCTGCCCTGCCCGTCCCCAACCTCCAAAAGGCTGAGAGGGTCTAGGCTTGTACCACCGTGCCTGGCTACAGCCTATTTTTATAGAAACCAGCTGAGTTCCCAGTACAGAGAAGATGTTCTTGATAAATTTCTGTTGGAAGAACTATAAATCAGACCAAACTCCAATGCAGACAGTATGGCTACATATGAGGCAGATATGAACAGATACTCCAACTAAAAAATTAGTCCAGAAGCAAATGATTGCTAGTGAGGAGCTCCCTTTTCCCTATGCCTGGCACTCTCTTCCGTGGGGATGGTGAGCAATGACTGTAACTCCTGGCCCCCTCCTCCAGCTCCTCCTATTCCCACTCTCAGGTAGATTTTAGAGAAATAGATGAGGCATGTTCACCTCACTTCTTCTCTCCCAGGCTTGGTCTATCTTTGGCAAGCATGTGTTCTCAGGCACCCTAGGCTTTGCTACATACTTTGGTAAGATTTCACAGTGCTGCTGGCTTAGGCTGCTGACTTCATGTAGGTGGCAGGAGGAGCTGCCCTGGGAACTACAGGAAGAAAGCTTAGTAGCATCCTTGGCCTGTATTCAGTAGCCTTCGGTCACAGCCCCAAGTCTGACAACCAAGCACATCTCCCTGGCCTTTGCTAAATAGTCTCTGGGGATATCACCCCTCATCGCCCTCGAGACCCAAGGGTCTAGGATAAAACCTTTTCCCTAAGGATCAAGTAGGTCCCCTTCCTTTCTTCATGAGGTAGCTATATCCATTTCTGAGATTTGGCTAGTGTAGAAGGTTGAATAAGAAAGACAGGTCCAAATCCTAAGCCCTGGAAATAGTGAATCTGATGTTGCTTTAAAAGGGGTCTTTCAGACTTGGTTAGGGACCTTGAGATGGTTACATTCTAGATTATATCAGTGAGCCCTCAGCCCAGTGAGAAGACTTTCGAAGAGACATACAAGAAGACACAGACACACAGAGAAGGCTGTGCGACACAGCCACCCCCAAAGAATGCCTAGAGCCACAAGAAGTGGAAGAGGCAAGGAAGGAGTCCCTGTGCGAGGATCTGGGAGAAAGCGGCTCCCTTGGCCCCTTCATGTGGACTTCTGGCTTCCAGACTAAGGGAAATGTTCCTGCTGCTGTGAGCCATCTCCTTGCTCATAATTTGACAGGAGCCCTAAGAAACTAGTTAGTGAACCGACCTGAGTTCTCAGCCTCAGTCATTAGTCACCATGAATAATAAAGGTAATATTTGGAGGGCTTACCTATTTCTCACCTGATTCAGACCCTGACAGGAAAGAGTGGACCACATCACTAACCCCCCCCCCATGACCACTCAGGGTTGGAGTGAAAATGAAACCAACAGCATAAACAAAAACTCCCAGCCTAACTCTGGAACTTAGTGGTTTATTCTCAAGGGCATTTTCTCTCTCTCCAGACTGCTGGCAGGTACAGCATCTTTTGTCTTTTTCAGGATTGGGTGATGAACCATAAGTCTTCATTCTGACCCTCTGACCAGGCCACCAGCCCTTTCTCCAAGAAAAAAGATCCCAGACAGCCAGTGTTCAGCCCTTCTTTTGTTAAAGACACCAGGAAGTGGTCAGGCAGATCTCCCATGGTTCACACATAGGCCAAGGACAGCATCCCCGCTGATGGTGTGTGACTGGGGGCCTGGGATGGTCCAGCTGCCGTCTTGCTCCTGACCTGCTACTGAAATCTGTTTTAGCCACTGAACTCGGGAGAGACAGTGGACATTAAAGACTCTTTCCACTAATGCCAGCATGATATGCAAGACACAAAATACCAATTTGCCTCAATCACTGTTCCGTATGCACGAAGAAGAAAAACCCTGGGACTCCAGCCAAGGACGGTGAGCCACCCGTACCCAGCTACCAGGCTGTTAGCACTCACTGTTATCTGTGTTGTCTTACTTACATGATCAGTAGCTCCGACTCATAGCGCATTAATTTATTCTTCTCCAGAACCAGCTTAAACCATTCCTGCAAAAGCTGGGCTTCATCCTGTGTCCCTGAATCTGCTTAAGGAATCAACGGCAAATGGGTTAGATTGGCATTTCTCGTCCCATGATCAAACTGCTTCCGAGCCACTTTAGCGGGCCATGTTTGTGGCAAGCAGGGCCCAGCAGGAAGCAGCTCCTGGCACCCTGTGGATGCCTCAAGGTCATGAGCAGCACAAATGAAACCCACCTGTGCCTGCCTGCTCAGGGGGAGTCCTCCTGGGCGCAGAGGACCTGACTACTTCAGTTCCAAGGTCACATGCCTGTGGTGACTAATGTCCTACTACTCCTACGACAAAGGACTCATCTCTGCCTACTTTTGTGTTCATAAAATTAATGGACGTTTCTGTGTCAGTGAAGTCCTAGCTGCCTGCCTTTCTTCACCCCATCACCCCTCTGAAAATCAAACTCACAAAGAGTACCCTGGTGGTGTGCTGTCCCTTCCCAAGCCAGGGGTGCTCACACCACATTTGATCACAGACAGGTGATTGGCATTTTGATTTTCTCTCTCCCCTGAGGAAAAGCCAAACGATGAAAAAAAAACTACAGTTAGAATTGAGTCTCACGGGAGATAAATTTGTATTCCTATATTTTCATAGCATAGATACGCCCCTTTATTAAACAGAGGCTTAACTGTGTGCCATGTGCATGCCTGGTGCCCACGGAAGTCAGAAGAAGACAATAGTTTCCCCAGGAACTGGTATTACAGGCAGTTGTGAGTGTCATGGGGTGCTGGGGCTCAAACCTTGGTCCTCTGCAAGAGCAGCCGCTACTCTTACCCACTGAGCCCCTTCTCCAGCCTCTAATTCTAGATTTCAAAAAGTGTTTTGTTCATTTGGTTTATACAAAGTCAGGGCTAGAGTGATGTCTGTTACTTATCTCAAGAAATTTGGAAAGAGTTCAGTATATCTATTGAACAGTACTGTCTGATAATCTTTGTGATCAGAATGACTCAAATCACAACAGAGAAACCCTCTGAAAATATAGAGAAGGTGGGGGAGACTCTTGCACCTGTTTTCTGTGATCTGGGTTTACAGACATCGTTTGTACCAGCTCTGGCCATGGAACTCCATCTTCACTCACAGAACAACTCTGGCTTTCCACTTCAGTGAGGGTGCAACGGTGCTCCATGCTTTGTTTAGGTAGTAAGTCCTTTCCTTAAGCTAGTTCAAGACTCTGCATAGATCTCATTAAACATCATCTTGCTAAGCTGAGTGTGGAGGGGCACACCTGATATCCCAGAGGCTGAGGCAGGAAGACTACCATGAATTCAAAGCCAACCTGGGCTACATAGTAAGTTCCAGGCCAGTCTGGACTATGGAGCAAGGCCCTGTCTCAAAAAACTAACAATTAACCAATTAACTAAAATGAATTAAATACCAGCTTGTTTGTTTTTTTTCTGTTACAGGGAAATCTCTTGACTATTTTACCCAACTGACACTTTTTTTTTATTTTTTAAAAATGTCTCTGTGTGGGTGAGTACATGTGAGTGTGGATGGTGCTGGAGTCAAGAACAGGAGTCTGGATGCCCTGTAGTTGGAGCTATAAACAGTTGTGAACTGCCTAAGGCGGGTGCTGAGAACGGAACTCCTGTCTTCTGCAAGCAGTATGTACTAGTAACCCTACTTCTGTGGAGTACCCTTCCCACAGACACACACTACACATACACACACATAGACACACACAACACACAACACACACTACACATACACAGACACATAGACACACACAACATACACACATAGACACACACAACACACATACACCACACACACACCACAATACAACACACAACACAGATACACATATATACACACAATTTAAAAGTAGTAAATTCTTTTAAAAATACTATTTTCAAAGCTCTTCCATTTTATCATCCATCCAGAGTCAATTTCTTCTAGATGTTTGTTTAATGTTTCTATATTAAGAACCGTTTTCCATGATAGAGAAAACAGAAAAGCTGTGGGTTGGAAATGCCGTCTCTCCTTACCGTCTAACACGACACCATCTGCCACCAGCTCTGGGCTTCCCCTTCCTTGTTCCAAGTCCAAAAGAAACAGCTTTAAAACACTATTTTTCTGTCTGTAGAGAAGCTTTTGCTTTTGTTTTTCAAATTCAGTCGCTCTGCTACACGGATCCGCATGGTCTAGCTAGATTTGTGTCCTTTATGATATGTCCTTGCTTCCATCTTATGTGTCCTTCTGAAAATCTTGCTCATCATGGACTTCCCTATGTGTCACAGTGATGTCCCCAACACACGTGGAAACAATCACAAGATGTACTGAGACACTTAATGTTCCTTTACCAGTAGATTAATTGGTGATTTTATTGGCTTTGGCTCAGTTTGATTTATATATATATATGCCTTCTGATCTTTAGTAGACAAAGTCTCTTTGGGGGAATCTGTAGATACAGCTTCTTGTAAAAGTTTACAGGTGTTATAGTTTGAACATAAAATGTCCCTCACAGGCTCACATAGTTGAACCCTAGCTGTTTTGAGAAGTTGCAGAACCTTTAGGAGGCCAAGCCTCAATGGAGGAAGTGGATCACTGGGGCAGGCCTTGAGGCTTTCTAGCAAGGCTCCACTTTCCTTCACTCTGGTCACAGTGCCTCTGCATTTGACCGTCAGGCCTTCCCCACCACTCTGAAAATATAATCCCTCTGAAAATACAAACCCTTAAGTGTGTTTTGTAAAGATACTTTATCACAGCAACAGAACAGTAACGAAGATACCAGGGAACCTGCCCTCCCAAAGTATCAAATACAGGGGATCTTGCTTTCTTACTTACAACAGTGCGCTGAAGTATTTGTCTGTAGTTTGTCTGTCCCCCATCCCATTCGGCCCTCGTGTCTACAGTTTGCCCCCATCCCCTTCTGCCCTCGTGGAGCCTGTGCAGTTTAGAAAGCACTGCCTCTCACTGTAGGTATAGTAGAATGGACAGAATAGGACTTCTGGGTCAATCAGGCCTGTGATAGTCAAGTCACCTCCTATCTCTCTGCCTTAGTCTTCCCCATCTTCCACAAGGACACTGCAGACAGTGTTGGTTGAGGATGTTAAATGAAATGATACATGGGAAATGTTCCGCCCAGTGCTCCGTGCATAGTAACCCTTCAGGGAACTGGCCCCTTGCAGTATTCCTCAGCCATTCTTCCCATGCCTAGCTTCAGATGGGTTAGTTTCCATTCATCTTTAAAACTAAGCTAGGTAGCAAAAACCAAAACCAAAACCAAAAAACCCTTTGTCTTCTAACAACCTGAAACCACCACCACCACCTTACTAATACCCCACCCGTACAATGGACATACCCACCAGGAGCGGATCATCCACAAAGATGTGAGTGTGGCGTGCCTGCCCAGGCTCTTAGCTTTCTCTCTTTGTTCCAGAAGCTGCTGCTGTTCCTGCACAGGGCTATGACTCCTCACCTAGAGCCAGGCTTCAGCTAGAGGGGTGTGGCCAAGGCAAGGTGACTTCTGACTATGACCCTTCCTCCTATCCTCTGCTTGGGTCAACTGTCAAGGCTCCTTGCTCCTGAACTCTTAGCGAGGTTCTTAGACACAATGGAAGGGTTCCACTTGCCATGGTAAAATCAATACGCAGTGTCTGGGAGGCACCCCAGCACTCGGAAGGTGGGAGCAAGAGGATCAGGAGTTCAAGGCCAGTCTGCGGTACATGAGGGTTTTTTTTTCTGTTTCAAAAAACTAACCAACCAATCAACAACAAAAACAACTAAAGCTTGACACAAATCAACTCTTTGTTAATCATCATTTATATTGATCCAACTTTGCCCAAGATTGCTCTCAAAAGCACAGAGCAAACTATGCCAGTCTCGACTGAAATTCTATGACTCTCCACATCAAGGTCAAGTGACCAAGCCTGGTGCACCCTAGTCCTTGCCTGCCTGGGGTGACTGGCATACAGCGGTCAGTATTTTGTTTTCTGGAAGGAAAATAGCAGAAGGAATGTACAATCTGTCCTGTAAAGCCATGCTGGTTTTGTGAGCATTTCCCTTTCCAGGTGCTACCCCTTTTCTGATTGTGTATTGGTGTATTATTTTTCCCAGTCCAGTCTTGTTTACTGTCTGGCTCAGAACTAATTCTTTAGATATGATGTTTCCGGCTCCTTAGAATCTGTGGGGCGTCCTCATTTGGCATTCACTGCTATTTTGGTAATGCACAGGACACCCTCGCTGATGCTCCTGGCATAGAATGGCTGTGTCGGAACTCTCCGTGCATCTGTGGGACATTTCCTCAAGACTGTGGTCCTTCCTTCTGTCCTCTGGTTTTGTTTATTGTGGGTGCTGGGCATCGAACTCAGGGCCTCATACATGCTAGGCAAGTGACTTACCTATTGTGCTACATGCCAGTCCACGTCCTCTGACTTCTCATCAGCCCGTGACTCAGTTCACACTGGCTGGCATCACTGAAGTCCCTATCAGCGTCAGGTCCCAGAGCTTAGAGTTAACTGTCTCCTACAGTTCCCTGCTCATGACAATGATGACCCAGAGGTGGCTGCTCTAGGGTTTGGGGAATAAGCTTTATTGCTGACAGTCTTGTTTTCTTTTTTAATCCTAAGTCGATATTGACTTTTTATTACGTGTGTGTGTGTGTGTGTGTGTATGCACACTTCTCAAGGCCAGAGGATCATTTGTGGATGCCAGTTCTCTGAGTCCACCATGTGGGTCCTGGGAACAAAATTTGGGTTGTCAGAGCAAAACTTCACAAAAACATCTCACTGGGTCATGGGTTTTAAGATTTTTCAGATCATTTTTGCTCCTTTTATGAAAACATTATAAGGTTTTCCTAAATTTTTAGTTTGGTGGTTATAAAATCACACTTCATGGATTTTTCTTTTTCTTCTTCCTTTTCTTTTCTTTCTTTTCTTTTCTTTCTTCTTTTTTTGTTGTTGAGACAGGGTTTCTTTGTTTATCTTTGAGTATCCTGGAACTCATTTTGTAGACCAGGCTAGCTTTGAACTCACAAAGATTTGCCTGCCTCTGACTCCTGAGTGCTAGAATTAAAGGCATTTTCTGATTTTTCAATCAATTGGATTCATGTCCATTGGGTTTATTTTATCTTTTGAACATCAGTCCTATCTTCATCTGCCCTGACCATTTTTTCTGTACTTATTTGATTTCCTTTTCCTTTTCTTCCTTCCTTCCTTCCTTTATTTCCTTCCTTTCCTTCCTTCCTTCCTTCCTTTCTTTTTAAATGGGGTTTCTTTGTGTAACCCTGGATATCCTGGAACTCACTCTATAGACCAGGCTGGCCTCGAACTCACAAGATCTGCCTGCTTTTGCCTTCTGAGTTCTGGGATTAAAGGCATGAGCCACCACTGCCCAGCACTTGTTTTATTTTAAACAATCAATTTAGGAGGGTTGCCCTCTAGTCTATCAATACAGCCTGCAGAGATCAGTGACCAACCTTTTGACATTGTGACAGATGTTCTCTTTACAAAGCTCACACTGGAGGAGAACTGCACATGTGAGTTACAAACTGACCAACCAAGCAATCTCATGGCCTTTTAAGCAAGTGTATGATTTGTGCTGGGCTGTGCTCCTAGCTGTCCTTGGGCTCATGCGGCCTGTGGGCCATAAGTTGGGCACACCCATGATAGTCAGTGAAGGTGGGAACAGAAACAGATGTGTAACAGGTGGTTCTTGATATCTGTGAGTGATGCCGTCTTCTGTGGACTGTGAACATACCTGCGTGTGTCTTTGCCAAGTGTGCAAAGCACAAGGCCTATGCATGCATCTTAAGCCTGGGCCTCTCCTGCGACTCCACTAGAAGAGGACTGTGCTCAGAACCCCATATTGCACTGACTGCTTGACCCACTAATCAGAACCTACTGTGTCACATCCTGGGACCTGGGGACAGACTTCTTGTGCCACCACACCGCTACTCCTGTTGTTTGCTGTGCAGTGAATCTCAAGCCGCCTCCCCCCCTCCCCCTTGGAAACACTGAATTTCAGCAATGGCGTCTACAGATCTGGGGAAAGCCAGTCAAACTGCTAGCTTCAGTCACTTCAGGTCAGAGCGACTCCTGGAGACCCTCCCTGGGTCCGGTTCTTTTCTGACAATATCATATTTAAATACAGGGTTGACATCACCTTTGACTCCACTTTTGTGGTCTGTCTGCACTAGACAATCGTGGAGAGATTCATTTCTCCCCTGTTCTTCTGCTGTGTGGAAGCATAGAAAGCAGCCACATGGACTGGCTGGCAAGGGCTAACCTCGGACTCACTGCTTTGCCATTCAGAGAAGAAAGCGTTAGAGAGAGCATGCTAAGGCCATTCGCTCCCCAGAGCGCATCCCCTAATGATACTCAGCTGTCAGACAGGCACCCTCCGTGCCACAGGCTCTGCTTCTCTGTTTGAACTGTCTTTACTTAGTTGCTGTGGTGCTGAGAGTGACAATTAGAATCTACACTGGGGACTGGAGAGTTGACTCAGTGGGTAAGAGGGTAAGAGCCCTTGTGGTTTGGTACCCAGCAACTCCCAGCTGCCTGGAACATCAGCTCCAGGGACTCTAATGCCCCCTTTTGGCCTCCATGGGTGTGTGCGCACACACACACACACACACACACACACACACACACACACACCCCTTT
>LOJH01007016.1:12334-31595 GCA_001685095.1 Ellobius talpinus | reverse complement strand
TTTAATAGGTGCCAGGGCTCCTGGGTGACCCTCAGGGAAAACATGGAGAAGGGGGACTATGAAATGAGATTGTTTGGTTGGAAGTGTCACCCCAGCTCCAGGCAACCGTTTTTGGATTGTTGGGTGGAAAGTTTCATTTCAAGTCCCCTCCCCTGGGAGTTGCCTCAGTCCAAACTCCACCTCCTAGAAAGCCTGTCAAATGGTGACTTCTCCCCAGAGAGAGTCAAGAACACTCCCACAGGCTATTTAAACTGTCCCACAGAGAACAAACACGTGATCTTTTCAGCTCATAGTTCCCCTTCTCCATGTTTTCCCTGAGGGTCACCCAGGAGCCCTGGCACCTATTAAACCTGGGCCTTTTCTAATTCAGTTTGATTTGGTCTGATTTGGATTACTGTGTCAGCAGAGAGTCTTATCAGGCCAAAAAAACTTAACAGAGATTTACACATATTATTATGATCATGAAATAATCAGATCTTTCAGGATCCTCTATAGCTCAGAAATATATGAAAATATGTTAAGAATTATAATACAGATGAGTGTGAATTCTGTGTTAGGGACACAGACCTGAAAGAACTTTGACAACCCTGACATCTAATTTCCCTTTGCCTTGGAAGGCATGATCCAAAGGACTAGGATGCCCAAGTTCCCAGCAGGCACTTTTTCCTGGCACAGCTGCATCTGTAATTACTCTCGACATTTCTCCCTCCTGTTACACTTCATAATGTAATTAGCACCACCATCCATTTTCTTCTGCCCACAGAACTCTTTACCTCTAAAAACAAACAATTTGCAGGGTTGATGTGGGCAATTGAACAGGCAAACCTTATTTATCCCACAGAAATGTCCTGAGTCCCCTTCTCTAACAGGGTTGTGTTCAGTCACTCTCCCCCTCCAGAGCTCATGGATTACCTCCCACTATTGAAAGTAAAGGAAAAGAAAGCCACTAATCCCTCCCATGTTCAGTGTAGAAGACCATGGGCTCTGAGAAGACATGGGTATAGGAGGGCATTGAAGTTGACTAGGTTGGCCCAGCTCTAAGGCAGGCAGGCAGGCAGGCGCAGGCACAGATGAGAAAAGATAGGAGAGAAGCAGAATGAGGACTCTAAACAGAGAGGATTCATGGGAAACAGCAGAGACCCAAGAAATCATGATGGGTGGAGCCTGGAACCTGCGAGGCACTCAGTGTGGCTGGAGTTCCAGACACCTGTGGGGACGCAGAAGTTGGGAAACCTACATGCAAATAAAGAACTACATCTTCAAGATGACAGAGCCACTTAACATGGAACCAACAAAGATGGGAGAGCATGATCTGAGGAGCCCAAGTATTAGGTGTAGGGTAAGATGAACAGAGTCAGGGTTTGGTGGTCATGGTCATAAGACCTGAGAGAAGCCCAAGGATCCTTTCAATAATGTTTATTTACTTTGGCTCACCAATCATGGACTGAAGGCTCCCAAACTGTGAGCCAAAGTAAATCTTTCTCTTTATAAGTTCATTGTCTCAGATAATTGTTATAGTGATGAAAAGACACTAACACAGACAGAAGGTGTCAGGAAATAATGCAAATGACAGTATATGACCCAACCATTCAGCACTCACTAAATAAATTCTGTTTTCCTATAGTAAGAATATTCCTAGGGCTGAAAAGGAATAAGGCCTTGATTTAAAATTGAAAACATTAATTTTTGTTTTGAAAACAGCCTGTTATGAGTACTGGGCAAGAAGCAAAGCAAAGGCGGTGGCAAGTGTCTCCAGATGTTTCTTTTCAGCTCTTACCAGGATCATCAGGAGGAGCAAAGCTACCTCAGATGGAGAGTACAAGACACTATTGGAACCAAATCAGCCAGAAGAGCCTTAGGAAGAGCTTCAAGGGGGATGCCACAATAGTAAGAAAAGCTTTTTGACAAAAGGCAAAGAACAATATATGTAGTATTATAAAAAGACAAACATAAACTCTTAAAATGATAAAAATTCTGTGAAAAGATTGGAGTCCTTGTAACTTTTATAGGAATAACAAGAGGAAAAATTCAAGTTGTAAAAAAACCTTCATAAAGAAATGAATGAAGACTCCATTGTTATATTTCAGCCAGGAACAACTGTCACATTTCAGTGGAAGGTTCTTGGAAAGTCCATAGATAAAATAACAAGCCGTCTACCTGTAGTTCCCGGGAACGAGACACTGTCCTGACGAACATGTACCATCCAACTCTTCAATGAAGGAAACATGCGTTTCTGTCAGCATGACATGGGCTTTCTGGAAACCTTACTGATATGTGGTGTGAGAAGTCCTTCTGTCTATGTGTTGCTTTCATTGGTTAATGAATAAAGAAACTGCCTTGGCCTGTTGATAGGGCAGAACTTAGGTAAGCAGGGAAAACTAAACAGAATGCCGGGAAGGAGAGGCAGAGGAAGAAGCCATGGATCCTCCACCTGAGATAGATGCCAGTTAGAATCTTTTCTGGTAAGCCACTGACATGTGGCGATATACAAATTAATAGAAATGGGTTAAATTAATATGAGTTAGTCAATAAGAAGCTAGAGCTAATGGGCCAAGCNAACTGCCTTGGCCTGTTGATAGGGCAGAACTTAGGTAAGCAGGGAAAACTAAACAGAATGCCGGGAAGGAGAGGCAGAGGAAGAAGCCATGGATCCTCCACCTGAGATAGATGCCAGTTAGAATCTTTTCTGGTAAGCCACTGACATGTGGCGATATACAAATTAATAGAAATGGGTTAAATTAATATGAGTTAGTCAATAAGAAGCTAGAGCTAATGGGCCAAGCAGTGGTTTAATTAATAGTTTTATGTGTGGTTATTTCAGGGCTAAGCTAGTCGGGTGGCTGGGACAAACAAACGGGCTCTACCTCCTCCTACAGATATGTTGCCTACAACTTATAAATATCAAAACATGTAACTTATTTATCCTAAACAACCTTTTGATGCTTTAACTTTTGCCACATTCTATCAACAGAAAACCCATGGTTGAAGTTAACATGTGAGTAGAATTCAAAGATATTTTCTTTCATGTTGACACTGAAACGTGCCATTCACCCAAGGTTGCAAAAGTGACCCTTCTGAGTCTAATCACTTTCTAGTATCAGAGGACAGTTTGGAGAAAAGCATGCACCAGTCGTGATATAATGCTGCAGATAGAAGGTACCATTCACTTTAACCTTCAATATCTTCATCACCTTCTCAAGTCTGGATGAAGAAACAATAAATCAAGCCTTGATGTATAGTCAATACTACGGTGAGGTAAAAAGTTCGCTGTGGCCAACTTTGATCTGTAGCACAACCATCACTTATCAGGGAGCTTGAGGGAAATGTACAGCAGTAGCACCACCTTCAGCAGAGCTTCCTCCAGGCTCCTCACTGCTGCTCATTTAACATACCCTCTCAGGTCCTTGTTCACATCCTAGGACAGACACACTCCTGTGTGCTGAACTGGGTGAAACACAGCCTTTTGTTATTCAGAGATCTTAAATGGCTGTGTATACAGACTGCTGAGTAATTTGAATGATATTATTATTAAACTTGGATACCTTTTTACAAAATGCTGCCATTCAGTGCCAAAAGAAACTAGGTCTTTTTAAGATTTACTTATTTCATTTATATGAATCTTTTCTCTACATGCATGTATGTGTTGTGTGTGTATGTATGCTTGGTGCTTGTGGTAAGTCAGAAGAAGGTATTAGATTCCCCTGGGGTTATAGGCAGTTTTGAACTACCATGAGGATGTTGGGAACAAAATCCTGGTCCTCTGTAGAAGAAGCCACTGCTCTTAACTTCTGAGCCATCTCCCCAGCTTCTGAAATTAATTGCTCTTAATGCTAATCATTGCTTACAAATAGATTTCATGAAGGTGCTAATGAATGGAACAGGTACCACCAGCTCTCCTGCCACTAGAACAATGCTAGAATACTCACCCCAGAAAAAGAAACTTCCACATTATATTATAAAAAAATATATTCCCTAAGCATCTACCATATTAGGTTGTGTACTCTTTAGGGGCACAGAATGCATCCCACAAAACTTGTATATTAAAAGCCCAACATTTTTCTCACAGTATTTTGGTATGTGTGAATAAGTCACCTCATTCATCTTAAACATACACTGCAATAATTATTTTATATCAGACAAAAATCCATGACAGCAGCTGGGCATTGTGGTGCATGCCTTTAGTCCCAGCTCTTGGGAGGCAGAGGTGGGCCGATCTCTGGGAGTTCGAGGTCAGCCTGGTTTACAGAGCGACCATGCCAGCACAGTTAGCTAGTTGTGGAATGACTGGACTTAGCTACATCAGTTGCTAATATGTTCCGTTTTTATTTCTCATTTTCTTCTTTAAACTCTGAAGCATTAATTGAATTATGGGGAATTTCTAAACTGAGGTCAATGCAGTCACATTTGGGGATAAAAAGCAATAAAGGGGAAGGAAGAATTTCAGAATTTAATTAAGTTTTTCTAAAAAAAATATAAGGACAGGTGAAAAGAAATCACAGTTTTTACCATGTAGAACCTTATTTTTCATTTCCTATACAGGTACACTGTATTTATGCCATGTTCAGGGACACATAGAATGCTTACTGCAACTGACTAGTGAATCAGAATCATTCCTATGAATCTCTACAGACTGAACTTTATACAAAAGGGGTTCACTCTGAACTCAGTAGAATTAAGCTAATAATTAACGGAAAGATAAATGGATGTCCCCAGGTATCGGGTATTAACCAATGAACGTTTAAATAATTCATGAGCCTACAACTATTTATTAAGAACTTGGGGACAATAAAAGCAGAAGCCCTTTCTAAAGGGACCGTTCAAGCTGAGACGAGTCTTACATAATGATTACCGCCTTGGGATGGCCTGAGATATGTTCTCTTTCATCAAATAACTGTTTACTTGTACATGAGGGGACCTGGAGTACAGGTGAGATGGCTTAGTATTTGACAGGTAAACCTGGAAGTTTGGATTTGAGCCTAGAGCCCACAAGGAGGTTGGAAGGGGACCCAGCTTTGCAAACTTGCTCTCTGACCTCCACATGCTCGCCCCCACACAAACAATAAATTTTGAAAAAAATATTAATTTTTTTTAAATGAATAAAAATTTCAAAATAAAGAAAAGATTTCTATCTGATCTTTGGTCTCAGATATGAGGCAAACTGTGAACTATTTTAAATCTGGGCCCTGGAAAACTAGCTCACTGAAGACAAGAATAGTCTATTTCATAGTGAGAAATGGAGTCAGGAGCTGTATGCTTCTGACCTTTGCCTTTCCAGTGTCTAGCTCTCTCCTCCCAGTAGGCAGCTTGCTCATCCTACACTACGGGGACAACCCCTCAGTAGTCCAGACCCTCTGAGATTCTGTATTCATATCTTTTGCCACATCTGTTTCTAACAGTCCTCCTGAGGGCTTGAGTCAGACGAAGAGTCCCTCTTTGCTATTTGACATTATACACATAGTACCTACATTTTATTTTCTTTATTTATTGGCCTCCAAAGTGAAGCTCTCCTCAAGCTCTTGCTGTCTATTCAGTGACTTACATGCTTCCTAGAGACTGCAAATCAAGGGATTAGGTTTTCAGAAATCCAACTACTAATTGGAATAATAACAATAATTAATAATTTGTTGTGACACACATCCCCAATCCTAGTGCTTTGAAACAAGAAAGGTTTACTTCTCTCAATCGCAACCTAACAGTTAGTAGAGTTTGAAGTTTCCTCCCAGTGATGACTCGGGCCATTAGACTTTTTTCATCTGGTGTTGTTCCTATCCTCTGGCTTCAGAATTGATGATGTCATCAGGGCAGTGAATCAGGAGCACTGTGAGAAATACAGTCACTAAGTTATCTCAATCGAAAAAGCTCCGCTCAACTCTAGCTGTCCAGAACAACCCATATGACAGTGCATAAACAAAGTGGTTCTGGGAAGTCCAGTTGGCCGCCGGGCCTAATGGGTCTCCATTTTCACATGCAGCAGGGAGTGACTCCAAAATCCTTGAAGGGGAAACGCTTTTTTATTGCTGACCTGTGCTACATCGTTGGGTCTAAATGGGAGCTGTGTCCAAACTGAACATTGCAGCAATATTTTACTTGTAATTACACTCTAAACATTACAATGCAACAACTATTAATAGAACACTTTATTACATCAGGCATTCGGTATCATCTAGAGATGATCTAATGTAGCAGCCAGTTTTCTTATATATGATACAACACTGTCATCCTCAAAGTTCACAATTAAGAACTATGCAATCATGTGAAAAACATATCATTCAAAAATTCTCATATATTAAGTAAGTTGACAATTTTGTGTTGACCTGCATTCTTAGTTATCCTAGGGTACATGTGGGTAGATAGTTTAGCTTCTTGGAAGTCTAAAATAATTCCAAAATAAAAATATTTTTAAATAGCTAATATGTGAATGTGTCCACACCGCAGAGAATTTTGTATCTAGCAGCACAATAAATCCCTAGATCTTTATAGAAGATCCTGTGTTCAACCCATTTAACAGTTGAAAAAACTAAGTTTCAGGAAAAATGAAGAAATGTGGGGTTAGCACACTATTGCTAAGTGGGTAACATAGGAGTCACACCCCAAAAAGTCTAGTTCCAGAGACTTGATCTTATTTGTTTGTTTGCTTGCTTGCTTGTTAATAGGTAGGACCTCATTATGAGCTGATACTAGATTCAACTCTTATTAATCTTCCTGTCTCAGCCTTTTGAGTGCCGGGATCCCATTTGACTACCAAGCTTGGAATAAAGTAATGTTTCGGTTTGTTTGTTTGTTTGCTTTAGGAAAAACAAAGAAGCAATCATATAAAGGGAAAGAAAAGCATTACAGAGTGCTGGAGTGAATTAACCAGGACATGCAAAAATCTGGGAAGCAATCATTCTAGAGCATTCTGCATCGTTCAGTCCCACAGGAAAGCCACAGAGTGTATTCTGATCAGCCATGGGCAGCTCTAAAGGGCAGAAGAGTGCTAACAGAGCTGAGGGCCACTTCAAAGAGACGCAGCTTCTCTTTGAACAGGTCAGAGTAATTGGGGCTATTTAATCTAGTCAAGAAGGGGTTTAATTGCCACCGTTTGTGAAAGCTTTTGAGAGCATGTCCAGAGGATATAGGACAAGTGACAGAAACTGAATTGAAAAAATAGAGGTTAGTTTGGCATCCAAACGTGTTTTTATTACTTTCTAAGCAAGGATAAAACTCGGAAACTGGGACATATAAAAAAATTTTTTCTAATTTTTCAAGGCTGGAACTTGCTCTGTAGACCAGACTGGCTTTGAACTTAGAAACCCATCTGCCTCTGCCTCTGCCTTCCTAGTGCTGGATTTAAAGGAATGTGCCACCACAGCCCAGTTTGCACTTCCTTTTGAGATATTAAAAAGGAAAAACAGAGTCGAGGGAGGGCACTGGGAATGAAGCCTGCCATGAGCAAGGTCCTGGATTTGATTCCCAGCACTAAAGGAAACAAAGAAAAGAATGAAATTAAACCAGCAGGGAAGGCACAGCACAAGCT
The DNA here is from genome assembly GCA_001685095.1 of Ellobius talpinus. NCBI lineage: Eukaryota > Metazoa > Chordata > Mammalia > Rodentia > Cricetidae > Ellobius > Ellobius talpinus. Next base: position 24,079 of record LOJH01007016.1, on the reverse strand, counting down.
AGCACATGGCTGGGCCCCACATAAGTTAACTGTTCCATCCCTGTAATTAACTGTAAATCAGATGTGGTCATTCTCATCTTTAAGGAGAGTGAGGTGAGGCCTGCCTAAGGAAACCCAGTCATCCACCATGGAAGAGGCTGAAACCTGTTTTCTGCCTCTCAGGTCTTTTCACTCTGTAAGATGCTATAGAAATCGGAGACTAAAGGGTTTGCAGAGACCTCTGCCTACTAGCAGCTCAGATAATCAAACATGCTCCCTTCAAATGCAGACGCCAACAAATCATCCATCTGCTCATGCTCTCGTCTCCATTAGGCTAAAGGGAACTCAGTTTGGTCCAGCAAGTTAATCTGCTTCTACTGTCTCATCCTCCAGATGACATAGAAGAAACAAAGGAGGAAGAGGAAGTTCGTGGCTCCCTTCTAATAGAGTGAAACACTGAGTTGCCCAGCAATCCGGGTACAGTGTAGACATCAAATAAGGGTGAGAGGCAACTGGGGTTACTCGGCCTCTGGAGATTCCAAAAACCAAACCAGACCAGTGCAGAGAAAGCCAAAGAACGGCACTTGTACCAATGGGAAGGGCTCTTCCCATCCAGGCCAACAGGATCCAGAAGAGGTCACCGGCTCCCAGACTGGCCTTCTACAGGCAGTTATAGATAATGATGGTCAAGGCACCAGGAAAGCTGTGCCACCAAAGTTCTCCAAGTGGGGTGTCTGTGCACTCTAATGAAATTGTACTTCTGGGAACTGAAAGTGGATCATATAATTTTGCTAAATTTTTAAATGAAAAATAGACTTTTCTAGACACATCATAGGTTTATGTAAAACTGAGCAGGAACAACGAAGCTTTCAAGGATTACCAATCACCACCCTTGGGTCTCATTATTGTTAATATTTCCCATCGGTTTGGGACATTCATTACAACTGATGGGACAATGCCAATTCATTTGCATCTACAAAGTGTATTCTCTAATACAGGACTCTTTGCAGCAAACACATGGGATCAGCAAGGGCATGTAGCCATGGTGACTGCTAGTGTCACCACCCTCCAACTACCCGATGCTTCCTACAGCCATCCCTCTTACCACCCAATGTTTTAGTCCAAATAGGCTTTTTTTCTTGTTTTTATTGACTGTGTTTATTCACACAGTAAGTAGCTTTTCAGGCTGACTTTCATTTAGCAAATATAATTTTTAAGTTTCTTCTATATCTTCTTGTGGCTTTATAGTTCTTTCATAGACAGTCTTTCCCAAAGAGCAGTTTTAAATTGTTCGATAAATTGAATAGAAATCATAGAATATTCGCCTGCCCCTTATCTTCACACATATTTACCCATTAGTTCCCTCTTTCATTAGTGTGGTATACTTTTTTTTTTACAGTAGATAAATCAATATTGATGTGTTGTTATTTGTGCAAAGGTTCAGTGAGGTTTGACAAATAGAGGGTTGCAGGTTTGATTCCTTTCATTACTGACTAATATTCCACTGAAAAAGTCTCACGTGTTTATCCACTCTCATACTGAAGGACAATTTGGATGCTGCTAATATTGATAATTATGAATTATGAGCTATAAACATTCAGAAGCAACCTGGGGGTAGACATATCATAAAAATGTTCATGTAAATACCAGAGATTACAGTTACTTGCTCAGATTGTGTTTGGTTTTGTAAGAAATTGGCAAATTATAAAGGAATAGAAATCATGCCTATAATCCCAGCATATAGAAGTGGAGATAAGAGGACCAGGAATTGAGTGTCATCCTTGACTACATATAGCAAGTTCAAGTTCAACCTGAGTTATATGAGACCCTATATCAAAAAAGAAAGAGAGAAAGAAAGAAAGAAAGAAAGAAAAGATGAACATGAATAAATTAATCCCACACTAGCTCAGAATAAAGTATAATAAAGGGGTTCTTTATTTAGGGACAGACTCACAGATCACAATCCTCTATAAGAATGGGAAGCAGGAACCTAATCCAGCATCTATGTGAGAGAGAGAGAGAGAGAGAGAGAGAGAGAGAGAGAGAGAGAGCAAGCTAGCAGGCTTGATACCCAAGGCCATACCCATACCCAACCTGGTCCAGCCTCTCAAAGGCCATTGGCTGAAGGAAGTTCTCCATCACCTCCCTCTTTTGTCTAAATAAGAGAGTTCTAAACCCAATGCAAAACTATATAGAATAAGAACAAATATCAAGTATAAAATTAGAATTACAACCAGCATAAATAGTATTAAGCAAGAAACACATGCTAAATATTTCAATAATTATTATATCCTAAGGAGTCTAAATCTTGTATTAGAAATAGTTTGGTTAAGTCATAAGAGGAAAGTAACTACAACTATCTAGTTTTCAACCCCATTGAAGACCTGAGAAGGGAAATATTATTACTTGAGTAGGCGGGAAGTGCAATCAAGCAGCTTCCAAAATGTGTAGTAGATGACAGAGACAACTGGCTACCTGGGCAATCACCAAAAGTCTCATTTGCAACGTTGGAGTAAACAACTTTGGCTAAGGCCAAGAGTAACTGACAGACCATTTTTAGAGGCAGGAAAGTTTTCAAAACTGTCTTATCTTGTCTTGGCAAGGTTTGGCAGTCTTTTATCTTGTCTCTTGCTTGTCCAATATGTACTCCATGCACTGAGGCAGGGGCAGTTTCTTTCCCAAAGACAAGTTTTGCCAAGAAGAAACAAGCTCCAAGTGAGTGTCTTTGGTGGTCAACATTCTCTCAAGAACAGATCAGTGCTGCCAGGAGTAATCGTGTCTCATCTCAACAAAACCTTAAGTTATTTAAATGTGATATTCTACAGTTCTTTGAAGTGGTTGAAGGTTACCTATCTATTCAGAATACAATCCCTATAACCTGATTAGTCTAACTATAAGTATGACAAACATTGATGACTATTGAACTATAATTCTTACTACTTATATAACTCAAAGACTAAGACTTCATATTAGAATACTAAATAATCTTAAACAACTGTGCAGCAAATAAGGACAATGACATCAAAATATAAACAATGTATAAGTATCTTGCTCAGAGGTAGAAATGTATAATGCAATATGATAAATACACTCAAAATTTTATCAATATACAAAATGTCTTAAGCAGAGGTAGAAGCATGCATACATACAATATAACAAAATAGCTTTGCATAGGTGTACAAATATAAACAGCAATAGGAGCATATTCAATATAACAAATATAGTTTAAATTTGTATTGATATATAAGAATCTATACCAATGTAAATTGACTATAAATAATAGCTCACAATTATTCACTCTATTACCCACTATTATTATTATTAGTGTGAGTAAGCTCACACTAATCAATTATTCCATTCAATTTCCTTTTTTTATGACATCCCTGGGCCTACAAAATTTCCACCCCAACCCCCAGCCCTATACCAGTTATAATCTACCCCTAATTGATATCTCTAACCCTGAGGACAAACTTTGTTGGAAGAAGGGCTGATGTTTTCTAGAATTACTTTCACCTGTCATGGGGGCGATGTTCTTTCTATGGGATCCCGTAAAACTAAAATGATGGTTAAGTTTCAAGATTACTGTCTGGTATAACTGCAAATAGTCTCTGAGTAGTCTATAGAGTTTTTATGAAGTTCTTATTTGGAGTTCTGGCCAGAATGTTGCAAGAAGGTGCACCATTTCAGCTATGTTAAATTAAGAGAGGGGGAAGAGGGAGAGAGAGGGGGAAGCAGGGGAGGGACAGATTATATTTGGAAGCAACTGTACAATTTTCCATTGCCCTCAGCTGTGAATAAGAACATATCCCGCCCTACATCCATGAAGAATTTGTCATTGTCAGTACTTTAGATTTCTGCTAGTAGGGTTATAGTGTTAACTTGTTTTAAATAAATGCATCTTTTCTAAACTGTCCAAAGAAGATCTTTTAAATTCATCCCATAATTATCATTTTTAGAAATCTCATCTCTGCTGAAAGAGCAAAATTATTTAAATCAATGACTTCTTATTGCTAAGGGCAGGATTGGTGCTATATGGTACCTGACATATGGGGAGCTTCAGAGAGCCAGATCTCCATGCCTTTGTTTGTCCTTCCATGCCTGGTGCCCTGAAGCGTCCAGTGACAGCAGACACCTCACGCACAGAAATAAAAACCAGCTTCCCAAAGGGACTTGATAGACACTTCAGGATGGGACTCTTTCTTTGTTCTACAAGCTCTGCTCAGCTTTAAACGAGCATTCGTGGCACCCTAAATTACATCAGGCTATTCTGGGGACACAAAAGTATGTGGAATGTGGCAGTATGGAGGGGTGGGGATGGGGTCTGGGTTTTCCTTTCCTTACTGCCATATCCAGATTCTCGCTAACGTGTGTGTGTGTGTGTGTGTGTGTGTGTGTGTGTGTGTGTGTAAATTGGAGCAACAGGATAATGGGAAGAACATTTTTGCTATGTATTACCACACCTGCTGTGGCTTAATTTTTCAAATACTGATGTTTTCTTAGTGGTTCTCAGAGCTACGTTTCACACCTGCATGTTTACATGGTGGCTTTGATGTTCATCAACTCTACAAAGATTTAGGCAATGATGTGCAAAAAAAAATATGTTCTTGAAAAGCAGCCATTCCATTTGACATTTTTCGCAAATGTGAACTTTCCATCGTTATGACTTCATGTCTGTGAGACTTAACATAATCAAAAGTCACATAACAAATCTACCCTGAAGAAACTACTGGCAAAGTTCTTGCCATCGTAAATGGCCTGTTTTATGTGCCCACTCTTAACAGGTAAAATGAAACCCTATAAAACAAATCTTTCTCAACTGCATATCTACTGTTTCTGCAGTCCCTGAAAGGCTTTGGAAGTGTCCATAATTAGGTGGCAAAGATGCTTGAAAGCCTTTGCAAACCAAATGGCAAAGCATTTAAAGCAAGCCCAGAGTGAGCCAGGCAGAAATAAGCATAACATTTGGAAGAGCTTCTCTTTGTGTCTGAAGGCTGCTTTTAGGGGAGTACCTCCCAGTGCCTCTGCTTTTAACCAAGAAGGAATCTAGGCATTTCTGTATGCCACATTGCAACTTCCTTCCGTGTGAGAAGCTTCCAGCAAAACAAAGCACTCAAGTCTCCACAGCGCTAAGGAAATTCTCACCACTGCATTCATAGATCTAGGCAGAGTAATGTTTGCTCTGCTGCGGGCTCCTTTAAAAGGAGTTGGAGGCTGAGAAAAGTTAAAAATAAAAAAGTCTTAATCTTCAGCAAAGATATAAAGTTGTGCAGTGCTCTGTCAGGCGCTGAATGGTGTCTCTAGAAGAAACAGAAACACTTGCCTATCAACAGTGATCGCAGCACAAGCACAACAGCTGACCTATGGAAGCAGCAGAGGCATGGAACCTATGGAAGCAAGCAGGGGCATGGGACCTATGGAAGCAGCAGGGGCATGGGACCTATGGAAGCAAGCAGGGGCATGGGACCTATGGAAGCAAGCAGGGGCATGGGACATATGGAAGCAAGCAGGGGCATGAACAAAGGCGCACATAAAGGAGAGGCATAAACAAGAGGAACTATGCCATTGATGGGAAACGGATGCAACTGCAGGTGACTACAAAGTAGCTAAGTCAGTCTCAGGAAGATGACTGTGGATCCCAGAGTTTATAGAGTCAAACATATGTGATCCTAGGGAAGGAAAGAGGAGCAAGGTCCAAGGAAAGGAGGGGAGCCAGATTTGGGGATAGATTATTTCTGATGCGTGTACATATAGAGATCTCCTTATGTAACTCTGTATAATAAAGAAAATCTTTTTATAAAGAGGCATATGTTGAAATCCTAATCTCTGTTATCCGAGAATAGGACCTTATAGGAAATAAAGATGGTTACAGATGTAATTAGCCAATATGAAGCCATAGTGGAGAAGGTCCCTTAATCTTTTATAGTTGGTATCCTGATAAATTCTTAGTCAGCTTTCCATTACTGTAACAAGATACATAAGACTTATAAAAAGGAGGAGTAGATTGTAGGTTTGGAGGGTTCAGCATCCCTACAGTCTCTGTCCCAATCAAAGGAAGGCTGAGAACCCACGGCCACCACCTGGAGCTTGAAAGACAAGAACTGGTTTGGCCCTGTGGTTTACAAAGGGCCTTTTGCACCTTTCAGACTTTAATCCTCAGATCTCAGACTTCTAGTGCCCACATCCATGAGATAACACACTTTTGCATTTATGTATTGTTTATTTGTGTGATTACAATGCATGTGATTGCACATGTGTCAAGGGATGTGAGTCAAGGTCAGAGGACAGCCTGAGGGAGTGATTCTCTCCGTGTGTGGAGGACCTAGGAGCAGAACTGAGCTGGTCTTGGAGGGAGGTTCCTTTACTTGCGGAGCTGTCTCACTGGCAGAAAACAACCTACTTTCATTATTTAATCCACTCAGGTTGTGGCAACTTGCTGTGGCCATCTTGTAAAATAGGCACTAGAGTCTGGGTTTGACAGTAGGGGTTAACTCTACCCTAGGAAGGGGACCCAACTCTGCGGTAGTAAGGCTTACTCAGGGAACAGCATCTTCCCGGATACAGGGAGGGCACTTCCCTGTTTGTCCATATACTTCCCTGGGCAGAAGCACATCCTCTCCAGATACTGCCCAAAGCTCTGCAGACACAGGAACATGACCCATAGGAACCTTTCAGGAAATAGATATGCTTATTTTTATTTTATTTTTAATAACTACAAAAATGATCCAGGACATTTATGATTTCACTTAGTATTAAAATATACATTGGAGACTTTGTGTAGTATTTGTCTATTATTCCAAAACTGCTTTGCTATTTACATCTGTGTGAACCAGCTTTGAGCTGTCATTTGTTGTTATGGACTGAATCAGTCCATTTCTCTGAGTTCACACTTGAAGCCATGACTCCTAGTGAGACAGAATTCGGACCTCAGGGATGCAGGAAGCTTAAGTGAGGTCATGAGGGTAGAGTGCCCAGGAAGGGATCACAGCTTTTGTGAGGAGGGACACCAGAGAGTTTGTTCTTTGTCCCAGTCATGTGAGAACACAAAAAGAAAACCTCCATGTGTGGTCCTGAAGTCCTCAATGCCTGCACATCTTTATCTAGAGCAGTGTTTTCTCAACCTTCCTAATGCTGCACCCCTTAATATAGTTCCTTATGTTGTTGTGAACCCCAACCATAAAATTATTTTTGTTGCTACTTCATACCTGTAGTTTTGCTACTGTTATGATTTGCAATATAAATATTTTTGAGTTGGAGGTTTGCCAAAGGGGGCACAACCCACAGGCTGAGAACTGCTGTCTAGAGTCTCCAGAGCTATGAATACTCATTGTTTAAGTCATCTAAGGTATAACATTTTGTTTTGGCTGAACACAACAACCACCATCTGTAAATGAATGAATTTACATATGCATTTGAGTGACAGGGCTATCAGTCATCCTCTGCATAAGGACTTTATTCTCTGGACACTAAATGTTTCAAGTCCCACAAAAGTTTGCATGATTACGTTTGAGTGAAGTAGCTGTGGGGCCCAAAGCAGTTCCTTTATTAACCATTGATATTCACAGCATGCAGAGGGGAATCCCACACCACTCTTTTGCATTCAATAACAAATACAATCAGTTCACTTCACATGTCATGGCACGTGATTTCTCCTGTGGCTGACTGCCTGCTGGAGTCGAGGGCAGGGTGTCCCAGGATACTTCCCTGCCCAGCTTCCCTGGTGCCTATTTTCATCTCTAATATCTCCGGATGCCAATGCTGATGCCAGCTCTGACGGCAAGCTCTCCTGGCCTGCTGCCCTTGGGAAATCCGCTCATCTGGTCTGACATGCTCCACTATGTGCGAGTTGCCCACTAGTGGACCTGGGGGTGGGAGGAAGGGTGGATCCAGCTTGCTTCTCTGTCTAGCACCTCTAAGATATCCTCAGATCTTTGGTATCTCCAGGTAGACAAAACTACCTGCACAGCTTCAAGAATCTCGGGAACCATCTCGACTTTTTTGGGGGTTACTTCAAAGAGAAGGGCTGACCTTTTAAAGTTCTGTATTCCTCTATGTCTGAAAGTATTGCCAGGTTCCAAATGACCCCCTTGGTATGTGCATGTGTATAGCCACGTGTGTGCATGTGCACAAGAAGGACACAGCCAAGGCGGGCCGTCCCCCTCAGTCACTCTTACCCTCAGTCTTGCTCACGGCCCTAATTCTGTCTCACTAGGAGTCAAGGCTTCAAGGGTGAATGTGGAGAAATGGACTGATTCAATCCACAGTCCAACAAAACATGATTGGCCGGGAGTCCACCAATTCAGGTTGGCCAGTCATCGAGCCAGCCCCAGGGATCCTCCTGTGACTCCCCAGCCCTGGGTCATGTGATCGCACGACTTTTCTCCTGGGCTATGCAAACTGATCTTGGAACCACATGTTTACGCAGAAGGGATTTTACCAACTGAGCCATCTCCCAGCTCTGTGGTTTAGAGGTTTATACTCTTGGTTTTGCTCTCCCAGAAGCAACATCCACAGCATCTGAAGTCTACTTATGATACATCCACACAGACAATAGAGAGCCCTCACCTAGAGACTGGGGCAGAATTCCCTATTGAATCTGTGACTAGAGTCTCTCTTTTCAGAGTTTTCTGTGGTCCTTTCTTGGTTATGAAAATCTTTGTGTCAGTGCGGTCTCCAGCTTGTCAGAATCCTGGGAACAATGGTCCCAGTGTGTCATTCCTTAGGGACAGTGATGACTTAGCTCACGCCACCTGCTTGCGTAGCATTCAGGGGAATGCTTTTCCCTAAAGCCTTTTGCAGATAAACCAAACTTCCTCCTTTTCCATTCAGAAAACTTCCTTCCATCCACTTGGAGTTAGCAATTTTAGTATTTTACTAATAGCAACAATTGTTCTTTTTTATTTACCATATGAAGTTGATAGGACCCCTATTTTATGTTTTTTCTCTCTAGTTTATGATAATGTTCCTTTTTTGCATGATAATGTCATAAGCCTCATTTTCCCTTCTGTTAGGTCTTGATTATTCCCCCACAGGCTGATATTGAAAATAAAAGCACTTAAAACTTTATGTTAGCATTACACTTTATGTGATTGCATGCATAGAAGGGAAAATAAGCTTACAGACACTATTAAAATTATCACACACATATTACATCTAATGCACCTCATCCAGTTAGCAGCTCCCTTAGGGGCTGATCTGATGGTAAAGCTGGACCTTGGCTTTTAAGAGGTAAAATAAATAAAAGGATGGGCAATTCAGCTTATCGCTGTTAGGGCAGGACTAACTTCTAAGAGTTATTTGCATTGGACAAAAAAATGTAAGAATTACAGCCTAAGAATTAAACCTACTGCATAAGAGTCAACTCTAAATGTCAATTTTCTTGCTATTTTTCTTGCTACATCACTTTGTGAATGACCTATAATAACTACATATTTATGGGGTACAAAATGTTTTGATTCTTGTGTACATTGCATACAATTTTTAAGTATTCATTTTATTTTTTTATATTATAATGTAATTACATCATTTTACCCTACCCTTTTTCCCCTCTAAACCCTCCCATGTACTCCTTCCTACCCCTTGTTCTCATTCAAATTCATAGCCTCTTTTTTCTTTAATTTTTCTTACACAAACACTCAGACACACAGACAGACACATAAGCATGCATGTTCACATGTCTTAATACATAAATACAACCTGTTCAGTCTGTATAGTGGTACTTACATATCTCTGTTTTCAGGGCTGACCATTTGGCATTGGCTAAGCAAGTGATGTGCTCTTCCCTGAGGAAGACTATTTCCCCAGCTCTGCATTCCCTAGTTACCTCAGTTCTGTGCATAGGATTAAGATCACATGGGCTCCCCATCCGCATTAGCTTGTCTACTGGCGCCATCCTTGTTCGGGTCATGTTTATACAGCCGTGTTGATGGGACTTCTGACATTGCTAGGAGACGACCTCCCAGCAAACTGCCTGCTTCTCTGGCTCTTACAATCTTTCCACTCCTCCTTCCACAGCACTCTGCGAGCCTTAGGTGCAGGAGCGAGCCTTAGGTGCAGGAGTTATAATGTAGATGTAAAAAGCAAGTCAACCAAAGCTGAGCAAATACCAACAAATCTCAAAAAGATCTCATTCTCGTGTTTATTACAGCACTGTTTATAGCCGGGAGATGAAACCACCTAGTACCCACTAAAGAAGAATGGATAAACAGTGTAGTACTTGTATACGCAATGGAAAGCTACTGAGTATAAGAAAGGATAACACCCTGTCATTTGTGACAACACGGACAGACTGCAAGACATCATATTGTTATTGTTGTATAGCATGCCAGAAAGCAGATGCCTGCTGCAGATATTAGCTAAATTCCAAAGAGGATACACTTACACAATCCCCCCCAGGCTATCAGTTTAAAGCAGAAGGGTCACGGGAAGTCGCGGTGAATGGGACTCCCCGGCTTCTGACAGCTTCTAGGAGGAAGCTGGAGGAGAAGGTGCAGGAAAACCTTGACTAGTTAGTGGGGGACCAAGCATCATCACGTTAGGATTCAGTCCTAGTTACCCAGCTTCAGCATGTACTGAGCCACCAGCTGACCCTTCCCGGCTTCTCTGTGTCACTGCATCCTCCACATCCTTAAAAAGAACCCTTGCGTCAGCTTCCACTGGAACTGTGTCCAGGATTCCCAAGGGCCGGGTAGGAAGTGGAAGAAGACAAGACCATCTGAAGGGAAGGAGAGAACAGTGTCCCTCCCCCAGCTGTCAGTCCCCACCAGTGCCTCTTAAATTGTCTCTACATCCAACCACACCTCAGACCCACCCTTCTGTTTTCTGTCCTGGAAGAGTTTTAATTGGCTCATTGTCCTAATTAGTTATGGCTTTCAACAGCACAAGAAAATTATCATACCATAAAGTAAATCATTGACTAGGGGAACAGAAACAATATAGGGAAGAACGAGGGGGAAGGAGGGCTTGAGCCCTAGTTACCACGGAAATCCAACTGCACAAAAGCCCTGGGACTTAAATAGCTCTGGGAGACCTCTGCAAAGAGTGGTTATGTAAGCGAAAGGACAGAAAAGAAATGCCGCTGAGGAGCTACCTCCGCAAGCCAAGACATACAGGGTGAATCCATCAGTCACTTTACAAAGGAGTCCAGCCAGGCCTGCAGGGAGGTATTTTGTAAATCTAACAGACTATTAACACTTCTGTAGACCACAGGCTGGCATGAAAGCACTAAAAAGACTTAGGTAACTTCCAAGGTCAGTCAAAAGCACCACTCTAAATTAGATGATAGCTTTTAATAGGACAAACATCCACCTTTTCTTTCTGCTCTTTATGGCTTAGCAGTAAAGGAGGCTGTCGCGGTAGTCCTTTACCTAATGAGTTCTCTCTGCCTCTTTATGACTCTGGAAAGGAAAAATAAATGAGAGCACCTGTAAACGTTTTCCTGGCCTCTCTGAAAGAATAAAATTAGAGAGCCCCACTATCCAGTGATGAAAATGCCCTACTTACATGAAATCTCATTTTTAGAAGGACCAACTACAGAATGATCAATAACAGCAGGCTTTATGTCCAAACGAGAGAGCAGGAGAAAGGTGTGGCATGCTTGCCCTTGTTCATAGGTGTTACGGTTTTCGTCTCTTTAAGAGACAAGCCACGCCCACTCCCGGCGACCCCTGTCCCCCCATCTTAGATCTCTCACTGTCCTCTCTTGGCGTGCGCCTGTGTCTCTCTCCTCTTCTCTCTTCCCTTTCTCTCTCTCTCTCTCTCTCTCTCTCT
>LOJH01007015.1:0-31602 GCA_001685095.1 Ellobius talpinus | reverse complement strand
TCAGTAAAGTGTTTTCTATTTCCATCCATTTGCATGCAAAGTTCAAGATATCATAGATTTTACCGCTGAGTAGATAAGGTTTAAAGCGGAAACCAAAGTTCAATTACAAGATGGTCCCAGGAGAGACAGTAACTGATCTCATGAGTAGTTCTGGTGTTATGATTATTTTCTAAAGTTGGTCTAGTGAGCAAGAAAAGCATGATCTTTTGCAAAATCAATTACTGGGTGGAGACTGCCTTCCAATGGAGCAGTGATAGGTACAATCTCAAAAAAAAGGCAGCTTTCATCAGGGAGGAGTCAGGAACAGAATTGAGAAGAGAGGAGAGGGAAGAGGAGAAAAAGCAGGGAATAGAGGGACAGAAGACAGCTGTTTACCATATTCCTTACAGTTGTAGAAGTTGGATTCTGGATTCACTGAGGTGGGGCAAGCTTGCATCTCAGTGCCCACAACATTTCGCCTTTGCTTCATTGAGCTTTTACTGAGGACAAACACCTTCCTGTGGTTAAAGATTGTATCTTTATTACTCTTCCGCAGAATATTTATGAAACAGAAACTAAGGAGCTACAGGAAGCCCTGAAGCCACTTCTGGGTGTAAGGCAATAACTTACTATTTTTCATCTCCCTTCCCTTATTAGTAAGGCTCTCCTCCGCTTTGGTTAGCATACCTGCTAGTATAAATGACTCATTTTACCTTTTTGCCCATCAATAATCAAGGATCTTTATCCTGATCATCATATATGTCTCAGTCTGTGGCTGTTACACTTGTCTACTCTCTGTAAAGCCATTAAAAATATGAAAAATCACGTTCATTAGTTACTGTGATGTCAAAAGTAGTTTCTACCTCTATTGAAGAGGGTCAGTTTGCTTCAGGATGATTGCTCTTTCCATTGAAAGCTGGTTTCATAGACCAAAAAGCAGAAAGTGATTTGGCACCACCGGGAGATGAAAGTTTATTAATATGTGAAAATAATCTCAGGAAGAAGTCTTTTCTCCAAAGAATCCCAAACCTCCAGCTGCTAAAGACAAAGTAGAAAGAAACAGTAATTCCCTGGTGGTTCATTCCAGTTGACTTCCATCCTTTTGTCATCAGCCCATGTTCTCCAAATATTTTAACTGTTGGAAGTGAACAGTGAATCTCATTTGTCTCAAAAAACATCATTTTTTGTACTACAAAGCTAGTTGCCTTTGTCTGGTGTTACAATTGAAAAGAAGATGTACTCTTTGATCATGTGATCATATATATTTTCCTTTTAGAAAAATTGTTGAAGCAACTGAGCATCATATGTGATAATATATTGGTTGACAAGATACTTATTGGAGCACATGCTATAAACCTTTAGACAATGATGCTCTTTGCAATGCTAGAACCAAGAAAGACAATCCATATTTGGACTGATTCCATTTATAATGAACTGCAATGGTTTCTTCTCGGTTGGAAGAAGGCCAGTGTAATTAGCTTAACTTTAAATCTTTATTGCTAGTTAGATGGTAGCTAGCTCAACATTACTGATAACAAACTCTTGTGGTTATGAACATCATGACCTTAGTTCCTGACACTGTAACTACTCCACTAATTAGCTTGTTATGCCTGTGCTTGGGAAACTCAGACAGCCTCGAGCTGAAGTCAACCAAGTTAAATACTTTTGTTTTTGTTTTTGGTTTGTATTGTCCTGCTTCCACCATAGAGAGTCTCTGGATGGCATTGTTTTTCTATAAGTGGTTTTCATTCTTCAGCATCTATACACATATCTCTTATTAGATGATTCCATCATCAATTTCAATAACTTTTTCTTGTGTTCCTAAAAGCTAAATACTTTTCAACTAATATATCTCTATATATGTATTCACTGTAGGCCACTCAACTTTTGACACAATGTATAACCTATTGTACTCTCTTGTTTAGTGGAAGGACCTTTAACTGTTGAATGCTAGAGTTTTACAGGCAATAGTATACCTTTGAATACCAGTCCCAAATTAAACTCCTTTATCTAAAAGTCAGGCATCAAATTCTCATTTCATTAGAGGTTTGTGGCCATAATATCAGGTGATATGAAGGTTATGATGTTAACAGATTCTTGCTTCCACAGTTTGAGACCTTGGCCTTAGAGTTACTTGCATTTATTCCCTGATGAATATATACTATGAAGGATATCACTTGACCTTGTGGCCACCAATATCAGATAAATTCTATCTTTTACATGTGGTTACTTGCTGACATATAGCCAAGCTATCATTCTATCAATACCAGACCAAAAAGCAGAAAGTGATTTGGAGTCAGTGTGAGATAAAAGTTAAATAATATGTGTATATAAACTCAAGGAGAAGTCTTCTCCAAAGAAGAAGAATCCCAAACCATCAGCTACCCTAGACACAGTGGAAGGTAAAACAGCTTCCCTGGTGGGTCATTGCTGTTTAGATCCAACCTTTTTGTCATTAGCCCACATTCTCCAAATATTTTAACTGTTGGAATAATTCCTATGAGGAATAACTTTCAAGAGAGGATTATTTTCTTCTTCAAATCATCACTTATTCTAATAGATTAGAGGCTGTACTGTGATTCTCCTAGTGGATGCATTATGATTTAGACATCATTATTTCTCATTGGCAACACTGTCTGTGCTACATCATTGACTCCCTAAACCACCATGTAGAGAAAGCACTGTTTGTTTTGCAGGGTGCTCCTTTCAGATCTGGTATTCTGCCCTATTTGTTTGACATGGTTGGACTAGTACTCTCTAGTTGTAAATGAATCTCCAAAAACAAGGGAAGCTTAACAGTCATTGGTTTTCCTTGGTGTTAGGAGATATGAGGCAACAATCCTGTCCTTTACTTTAAAGGTGTTGTAAATAAATATGCTGCTCATTATCCTGATATACTCAGGAGACAGTAGTCCTAAAATTTTCATGGTTACAATGAACTCATAAGCAGCCCGAGTATCATAAGATGCTTTCCCTTGATGTCTAGAGCCTCTCTTTGATAATGTATTTAAGAAGTTAGCTGCCTGCTTATTCATATTAAGTAGCAAGATGTAGTTATCATAGTCAAGCAGACAAGGATAAGGCACTTTAGAGATCACTGGGCATGGAAGTGTTAACAGAGCAGAAGCAATGAGACAAATGTATTCTCTTCTGCTTCCTTAGGGAATATTAACTTGTTCTCTCGTTTGTACCAATAGAGATGAAAAATGAAATGAACAGATTAATAATCACATATTATATACCTTAGCATATAGTCATCTGCTGTAGCAAATATATTTTGATATGTTCATAAAAATTAGGCAACTAAAACAATTTTCTCCCAAACCAAACTAAATCATGCCGAAAAAAGTATCAACAAGGTATTTACATTTTTGCTTTTTATGAGGGATTGAGATATTAAAAAAGAATTATACATATTAATTACCCAGACCTTTTATGTATCAATTGAGCAAATTTTAAAATTTCTTTAACCTACTAGTTGACTAATATATCTTTAAAATGAGAATGATATGTATTAAAATTAGTTGTAATAAAAGATTTTGCAAACATTAAATCAATTGAAAAGTGTAAAATAAGAGTCTATTTAAATTATTTATAGATTGGTGCCTAGCCCAATTGTCATCAGAGTGGCCTCACCCAGCAACTGATGGAAACAGATGCAGAGACCAACAATCAAACATTAGTCAGAGCTCTGAAATCCTGTGGAAGTGGGAGAAGAAAAAAAATTTAGGTTCCAGAAGTTTCAAGGGCACCACAAGAAAATGCACAGAACCAACTAACCAGGGCTCATAGAGACTCACAGGGACTAAACCATTGACCTTCATGCACTGACCTAGGTGCTCTGCATATATGTTATAGTTATATAGCTTGCTCTTAATGTGGGATTCCTAATAGTGAGAGTGGGGGATATCTCTGACTCTGGTGCATGATTTTGGGAGCCATTACTCCAGTCAGATTGTCTCGTGCAACCTTGTTGGATGTGACTAAATATCTGAAGAGAAATGGTGAAGGATGAACGAGTGGAGTGGAGTAGAATAAGACAAGACGAGAGAGGGGAAGTTGGTCTGGATGTAAAAACAAGAAAATTAATTCATTAAAAATATGTTTAAAATAAGTCTAAATTGAATAGGTATCAAATTAAGCAGTATAATAAATGAAAATGATTACAAAACATTTTAATGAATTATTATTAGTGATGATAATATATATGTAATGATATATTATTCTTAATAATAAAACTTAATTACTTAGTTCCCTAAAAGATTGCTTGTATTAAGATTTGAATTTATCCTGAGACAAATGTTACCAATAAGGTTGATTTGCCATTATTCTTCTTTTGAACTATAGATTGGCTTAAGTTCAGTTGTTCATTGATTTTATAAGACAGAAACCACGTATGGCATTAACTAATGTATAAGTCCCATTATCTGCATGTTAGTTTGATAGTTAGTTGCTATGTAACTAACAATTCTTAGTATTTCAAAACCATCTTTATGCTTAAGTAATTGGGTTTAGGCCACCACGATAAAACTTGAAATAGAAATTTCCCAACCACAGTTAATGAAAATAATACATCACTTCATAACTTACAATTTTGGAGAGATGTCTTGGTCATCTCTAATTTCTTATGCAGTAAAGATTAAAACAAAATAAAACCCTTTACTCAGAGTAAGGAAGAAAATAACTTAAGAGTGTTGTGGGCAATTAATATGCAGATCTTTTAATTTTATTTTAATAATTGCTATTAGAGATAAATACAGTATGCTTATATGATATAAAATTAAATACATTCCTTGCTTTGTCATTAAGTTCTTTAAGCAATTACACTATTTAAAACTTGATCAGATTTTTTTTCTGTAGAGGTTATCATTTTAACATATAAAAAGTCACTTGTTGGTAAGGCTGCTGACACTTTAGCTCTCAATAGTTTAAGCAAATTTCGCAATAGTTATATAAGGTGAAGATTTTTCCAATCTCAATATTTGTCAACTTCATTTTATGAAGAGTGTCCTCCTGCCCTCTTCATTGCATTCTACCATTTTTCCCCAACTCAAAGGAACAAACTTATTTCAAGGTCTTTGGGTGTTTTCTTGTCATTTCCACAGTTTGATACAATTCCTAGTTCTCTCTCACAACTGCGCAGTGTCTTCATATTCTTATGACCTGGGGTGCTTGAAGGTCTTCTTATGAAGAAGACCCTGCCTGACAACCTACACAAGCCATTTTGATGAACTACAAATACCTATAAACCTTTGACTCTTTTCTGTGCAAACTCAACAGTTGGGAAAATCAATACTTTATTTCCCCCTAAACCCTGAACCCCCAACCTTTGTTCCTTCTGGTAAGTGACAACTATCATTTAAAAACGCTTCTATTCAAAGCTTTAAATATATTTGAGAACCTTTGTCTAATCACATATTCATTCCTCAAACCACTGGGTTCACTTTTTAAATGAGAGCTCTTGAAGTATTCTTTTATAAATTAATTTCATTTCATGTGCATGGGCATTTTGCATACATGTATGTCTCTGCACCTCTGCCAACAGAGACAAGATTAGGGCATTGGATCCCCTGGATTTGGAGATACAGACAGCTGTGAACTGCCATGTGTGTGCTAGGACAAGACCTGGGTCCTCTGGAAGAACAGTCAATGCTCTTCACTCTTTGAGCCACCTCTCCAACCCAGGGATATTCCTTTCTTCAACCTCATTACTGTTAATCTTATAAAAGACACCATCATTCATGGTTTATTGTTGATAATCATTCCTTTTTCTTTACTCATCTCTAATTTTGCCATCCACCTGCCAGCTTTATTTTGTTTAAATACAAGTTAGACCATGTTACTCAAATAGTTCATGTGTCTTCTAATCTTACTCAAAATAGAAGATAAAGCATGTGTGATAGATTAGAATATCTGATCTAGACATTCATAGCAGCTACTAAGTGGTAAGTACTAAATATTGGTTTAACAACCAAGCCATATAACAAATAAACAAAACCAGAAATACAGCCAGGTAGCCATATCTGTGAACTTCCTATCTATTAACTCAGCTCTTCAAATCAAAGGTAACTTTAAGTGCTGTTTTTGGAATATACACAATTACAGTTTGTCCCACTAGTGATTATTCCCTAAACAGCAAACATGATGAATGATTCAGTTCTGTTTTACACTATATTAAATCATTTAGATATTTTAAAGTATATGTATACGTGAAAATTCTATACTACTTTATATATGAAATGAGCAGCCATGAATCTTGATATAGGTGTGGGACTCTGAACAGGTCAATCATAAGATGACCATATTTTAGAAGCTTATTTTTTCTACTGATAGTGGAAAGGATAATTATTTGTAAGCATATTTGATACAGAGAAATGAAATGAAATGAAGATCATTTCTTTGTAGAAAATATTTAGGTCAAATGGAAACCATCTCCTCTTTTGCCTTTAGCACTTGTTACATTTTAAATGCTAGTGCATTTAATTAAATGCATCTTTTCACTCCATCATGATTCAGATATTTTTCTTTTAAATGTGATTCACTTTTTATAGTGTGTGTGTGTGTGTGTGTGTGTGTGTACACGTGTGCACACATGCACTCATTAGGAACAGCTACCCAGGCACTGGTAATCCATGACGTTAACCATAGCATATGGAAGGCAGATGGATTTCTGAGTTCAAGTCCAAACTGATCTACAAAGCTAGCTCTAGGACAGACATGGCTAGACAGAGAAATTCTCCTTCAAAAATCCACAGCAACAAGAACAAAAAGAGTAACATTGTAGGTAGTATCACTTTTTAATAATACAAGGTGATTTTTTTTCAATTCATTCCTTTGTGTAGCCCCTGGCTGTCCTGGAACTCACCCTGTAGACAAGATTGAAATAAAAGGTTATTATGATTAAAATTTTTGAAAAATGTAGTAGCAAATGCTATATTTCCTGAAAAATATTTATGAAATTTTGGATATTTCAAAATTTATTCATGTAAAATTAAATATATAATTGCATGATTATATTTTCTTTATTTAAATTATTGTCAATAAGCACTTATCTTTTTGATTATGGGAAATTTTTTAAAATTTATTTTATTTTTCTTATTTAACATTTTATTACTTTTATTTATGTTTATGTGTTTGGATTCTTATTAATGAAATATGTATGTGGGGGAGCCTGAAAAGGCCAGAAGAGGGCATTGGCTCCCTTGGCACTGGAGTTACAGGTAATTTAAGTCAGTGAATCATTTAGAAAAGAAGCAAGTGCTTTTAATTAGTAAACCAGATGTCTAATTCCCAGAGTCATATTTTTTCTTTTCTTTTTTTTACATGGAAAATAGATTTTTTATGTCTGATGGTGGTGCCACATGCCATTAATCCCAGCACTTGGGAGGCAAAGGCAGGTGAAACTCTATTAGTTCAAGGCCAGCCTGAATTACAAAGTCAGCTCCAGGACAGCCAGGGATCTTACCCAGAGAAACCCTGTCAAGAAAAAACAAAACAACAAAAATGATATTTTTTCATAGTATATTCTGATTATGGTTCCCCTCTCCCATTCCTCTCATATTCCTCCACCTCCCTGAACACCGAATCCACATACTTTTCTGCTCTATCAGTATAAACAAACGGACATGTGAAAAAGAAATAAGATTTAAAAGTATGGTGCGGGAGAATTGTATCCTGTCAATTATATTTTAAATAAACGCTGATTGGCCGGTAGCCAGGCAGGAATTATAGATGGAACAACCAGACAGGAAGTAGAGGTGGGGCAATGAAAAAGAGTATTCTGGGAAGAAGGAAGCTCTTTCTGCAGTCCTCCCCAGACACCAAAGAAGCAGGATGTGACGTGCCCCACTGAAAAAGGTACCGAGCCTTGTGGCTAACATAGATAAGATTAGTGGGTTAATATAAGTTATAAGAGCTCATAAAAAGCCTGAGCTAATGGGGCCAATCAGTTTATAACTTATGGAGACCTCTGTGTGATTTTCTTTGGGATATACCGACTGTGGAAACTGGGCAGGACAAAAGCCCAACAAGCAGCCTGGAACTCTTGTTACAAAAGTGAATAGGACCAAACAAACGAATAAAAAAAAAAAACAAAGATCCAAAGAAAAACACAAGAAACCTATATAGACAGAGGAAAAAAAATCATTGATATACACAAATATTCCCTAAAAGGAAGGGGGAAATTGGAAAGCATAATATAGAAACAATATACATGTAGAGTAAGTAGGAGAGAGAGAGACAGAGACAGAGAGAGAGATGACAGACAGAGACAGAGAGAGAAAGAGAGAGACAGAGAGACAGAGATCAGACAAAAGAATGTGAGACAAAGAAATTTCAAAAATACCATCAAGTTTTGTTTTGGCCATCTGCATCTGGGATGAAACCTGGCTTTAAGTGTTATTCTTGTACCCAGTGAGACTTCATTAGAAAAAATAAACAAATTTTCATTTGCAACTAGTTATAAGTTGGAGATGGCTTCTGGGTTAGAGATGAGGGTGTTTATCCATTTCCATTCTCAGGACTAAGATCCCATCAGGCCCAGATTTGTACAAGTCCTGGGCATGCTGCAAGATCAGTTTTTAAAAACTAAATCAATGTAGTTATACAGATACTAATCTCAACTTAATTTGGTAATTTATCCAGGTTTTAAAGATGTAAAACCCCAGAGTTCTGGCTTCTATGAGAGGGTTTCTCTGAAGCTTTACAGCCTGTCTTGGAACTCACTCTGTTAGACCAGGCTGGCCTCGAAATCACAGGGATCCACCTGTCCCTGCCTCCCAAGTGCTAGGATTAAAGGTATGCACCACCACTGCCCAGCCTATCTTACATTCTTAAAAGTAAATTACTGTACCTTGTGCTGTATTTAGGTCATATTAATTATCAACAGCTTTTCATTTCATGTTTCTAAGACTGACAATAACTGCATTCACCAAAGAAAGCAAATGATGAATTTTCTTTGATATATGAACAACAGAACTTGAACAGGTATTATCTTTTAGAATATAAAGTCATTTAACTTGTAAAACAAGTTTATAATCATAGGAAAAACTAAGAGTGGGCGTATTTCTTTAACTCAGTTCTATGGTGATATATTTAAAAGTATTAAGCATTCTACCTCACTAACTTTTTTGGCAAACAAAGATGTCATATGTCACTCTTAAAACCTTGGTCTATTGACCTTCACTGCTTTCTACCTAGCTAGCTATGCCTCCTGCTAAACTCCTATTACTATATCTTTGGATAGCTATAAAATTTTAAGGGCAACCTTGCACCATAGAACTGATTGAGTTCTCCATTTTTTTCCTCGCTACCCCCTACCTAATCCTGGATCTTCGGTTGATGCCCTGACTGTGGAGGAAGTAGTCCACTCATTATGGGAAGTGGGCAGGTTTTGATTATTCCTCCCTGACCATGCATGCTTGGGATGCTTCTGTTGGGACCCCACCCACCATGCTGTGAGCAGCTCAGGTTACACAGTTCTCAAATGAAGATAAGTGTGAAGATGAGGCTGCACTAAGACTGCCTCCTTGGATGACCCTGCAACTGGCGGCCACCGCCCACTGCTAGCCATCCTAACTCAGTAGTCTCCTCTAATAACAGTATCTGTTTTGTTACATGAAGCAGAACTACCCAGTTCAGAGCAGCTAAAATGTAGAGTCATAAAACGACAAGAGTTATTTTTAAGTCATTAAAGTTTCTATTAGGGAGATGTAACAGGTAAAACCTTTTTACCTTATTCAAAGTTGGTTAAAAAGCTTTATTCCTTCTTTTACATTGTTACTCAAGGTCAAACTGTCTTCCTCCATTTTTTTCCCCTGGAGTTACTAGCCTGTTGCTAGGCACATAGGGAGGTGACTGCCTGAGGCTGTCACATGGATCACAAGAAGATGTAAGGAATAGACTTCTGCTATAAAGCAGTGTTATTTAAAGCTATGAGCTTTTATTAAATTAGTATTAACATCTATTTTAAACAGGCTTACCCATGTCCACAGAGGCATTAAATACATCTGAATTAATTAGTAAAATTAACAATAATTTAGGGATTTGGGGAAGATTCAATCTAAAATCTCTTATTTTGTTAAGATTTGCATAAGGTGGTAAAATAGTTACAAAATTATAAAGGAACAGCATAAGACAAAATGAAATTGTATAAATTAATACTTATTAAATGGGGACTGCAAAAATGGTCAAGAAACATACTGTAAACTCATGGGTGATCATAAGATTGTCTTCTAGGAGGATGGAGAGTTAAGAGTACTTCCTTGTTATTGCAGAAGGCCCAGGTTCAATTTCAAGCACCCTATGGTACCTACCAATTTCCTATATTACAGTTAGGAGGGATCTGAGGCCATGTACAGGCACCAGGCACACATGTGATACACTGACATACCACTCGCTTTCATATATATATATATATATATATATATGAATATGTGATTATATATGTAATATATATTAATATATATATGATATAGTATATGTTATATGACACTTATAAGCATACTATAAAATAAGTAAGCCTTAAAATAAATGTTGTTCTAGTATCTACTTTGTACTATGTATGGACTTAGCTTGGTAACATTGCTCTTTGGCTGGATACTGCATGCAACTTTATCAAATAATATTAAACAGTGAGATGGCATACAAGTTCATATCCTGAGATTACCAAATCTATGGAGAGTATTGCTGTACCTTATTCATTAATTTTTATAAGGTATAAAGGAAGAGGTATTCCTTAAAATGTTATTTTCATTGTTTAATTTCCAATGCACCTTTAAAGCTATTTTTTTCCTATTCACATCATCAGTAAATGTATCAAAAGTGAAGAAATAACCAAAAATCCTAAATAGTCCTCCAAACACCTATCCTTGAGAGTTAATTTATTCTCAGACACCTCTCCCTAGTGCATTGCTTCCCAGGATTCAAATCCCTCTGTTTTAGGATCACTTTACCTGAGAAGAAGAAGGCGATTTGAAAATTGTGCAGAACAGGGACTAGTATGTACATGAGTGCTTTGGAAGTAGTAGTAAAATCCTTCTCCCTCGAAAATTTTAAATTGCACTTGAGTAAAATGTAAAGGTAACTATTTTTATTTACAGAGAGGACACATTCAAAATATTTATTAAGTGTGTTTTGAAACTATTCTGAGTTGCAAGTCACCCACAAAAACAAGCACAACATATTTTTGTAGTCATATGGCCAGTCTTTATTGCTCCAGTCTATTCTAAATGTATAGCCTAAAGAGTTCAAGGTTTAAGTCTCCAAGATCAAATCGGGGGCTTTCTCAAGTGGGAACCTTGAGCAAGCTGGAGAGAGAAGGCTGTGGGGAGGAGAGGGCGGGGGAGGGAAATGAGAGAGAGGGAGGAGAGAATGAGGGTGAAAGAGAAAACCATCTGGAGTGTAGTCTCATACGTTTCAAGCATGTGGGCATCACTGTCTAGACTGTAACAAAGAGGTGACCATGGTGTTTTGGGGGACTCTGGACATAGTGATGCTACCCTGCATGCCCATCTATAGCCTTACCTAAGTTCACACCGGGAATTAGGCGTTCCCAATCCCCTGCAAGAGAGCACACAGGTTCCTGAGAGAGGCCACAGGTTCTCCCGTATGCTGAATCAGTTTTCTAATCAGAAGGGAAGGGTCCCATCTGCTGGAGACTTAGTTCAATCCTGGGGTTTCCGGCTATTGAGGGAAGGCTGTGTGACCTCAGTGAGGGGCAGGAAGACCGCTCAGCTCTCAGTGGCAGGCGGTGCAGGCAAGCAAGGGCAGGGTGGAGAAGCCTCATTTAGTGCTGCCAAATCTCAACCTGGGCCCCAGGTGCTGGGCTCCAGGAGAGCTGCCTCTGATCTCCAAGGTGTTCTTGGGAAGCTGGGGCTAGAGAGCCGGTCCAGCGTGGGGATCCTCATCCTCCCTCCACGCAACGTACCTGTCCTAGGCTGCAGACCCACATTCTTGGGGAACCCTCTTCTCGGGGACCGGTCCAGACTCTGCTCCCTGCCGCTGCCGCTGCCGCTGCCGCGCCTGCCTTGCTGCGATCCCAACAGTACCATGGAGGAATTCTCCCATTGCCCGCCCGCTCTGGGCGACTTTGACTCCGGAATATCTGGTCTGGCGCCTTTCGGGTGAGCTCAGAGAGGAACCGGTCTCCTTAAGAGATTACCTGAGAAAAGAAGATCCCCTAGTCCCAGAGCTGCAAATCGATTTTCCTGTCAGCATCTTCGTCCTCCGCCCCTTCCTCCTTGCCTCTGGGTTTGTTTATATAGCATCTGGAAGGCGGGGGACAGTGGCCACCCCCGCCTGGCGACTCGCCCTCCCCTCCTGGCCTCTAGGCTCCCGCACGTGGTAGGCACCAATATCCTTACCAGCAGGCAAGCTACAGCCAGCGGGAGGCGGACGCCGGGGTGCCAGCGCCAGGCGCGTTCTCGCCATCCCTCACTCATCCTCCGCGCGCCCTCTCCCACTTGCCTCTAAAGCCGGGTCACACTTGGCATTTGCCGCCAGCCATCCGTCCCTTGACGTGAAGAGGAGATCGGAAAGGAAATACTGCCCTGGAGGTGCTGGTGATGCTTCGCTGGGTTCGTTCAGTTGCTGGAAAAGAATGGTAACATGAACAGTGGAGCGTGAGAGCGTCATCAGGGGAATGGGACGAGATTGATGGGCGGAGAGCACACTTCTCTGAGGATCTCCTTGCCCGGACTGCACGAGGAAGGGTCGTCTTTGCGCCTGCACTTCCTGGCTGGACTCAGCCGACATCTGTAGCCTCCTTTCATCAGGTTCCCAGGTCCCCTAGATGCTGCCTGCCGAGGAGTGGTCTGACAGCGCATGAGGATTCAGGAGTTTGTGAACCCTTGTTCAAACATAGTTCTGACCTGGCTATGGTGGTCCTGGATCCTGCCTGGCAAGCTGGCTCCAGAGGGAGTTGAATTTGAGTTCAGGTGGGTTATCCCAAGGAAAGCAAAGGAAGAGCTGTTATAGGAAGATAAGGAAGGTGATGTTCCAACGTCAAAAGTGGACACTTATCTTCCAGACACTTGACTGGACCAAGCCACTCCCTCCCATTCAGTTCTAGCTCTTAATCTCCTACTCTACGCCCTGGACCTTCCACACTAAAAGCAGGGGATGGTGGGCAAACAGCGACAGAAAAACACCTGCTATTTACTGATATTTCTAGCATGCTCTTGACTTCCTCATAACTTAGCATTATTCCATGAAACGATCGTATTTACTCCACTGCTTTATATTAATGGAGGTCAATAGACTTAATGATTTCCTCAGTTGAGTCATTTATTTCTAAGCCAATAGATAATGCTGTCGTCGTAGTTTTCTGGAGAAAAGTAACTGTGCGTTTGTTCTGCAGATGGCCAACTCCCTCTGAACCCTGCAGATTGGTGCTGAGCAGGCAACAAAAGTTTGTAGCTTCCCCTCTGGTTCTGGTGCTTCCCAGGAGAGAAGAAAGGACTTTCCCATTACACACAAAAAGCAGGCAGAGAGACTTCTCTAACTTTTCTCCACTGTGACCATTTGCAATGAAGAGGAAACAGAAGAGGTTTCTGCAGATGACTTTGTTATTCACTGTGGCTTTAATTTTCCTGCCCAATATTGGTCTTTGGTCTTTATACAAGGATAAACACCTGGTGAAATCTGCAGAACCTGCGGACCATCAGGTAAGTACCAGCCAGGGCAAGGGTAGCCGGAGGATGGGTTAGGTATGTACCCTGCCTTGGGGTTATGTGGGGGAAACGTTATGGAGAGTCTCTCCCAAGTCCTCACAGAATGGATTTTACAGACTTCAGGGGACTTTGAGAAGGTCCTGGGTCCCAGTCACTGAGATGATGAATGGAACATAAAATAAGAAAGAACCCGAGGTCAAGAAGAAAAGGTACACTCTCCCAACTGGCTCTGAATTAGTTTTTGACTTAAAGGGGGTGGAAGGAAGCTGCCTTTTGTGGGAGGCAGAAGTGGGTTTGGTACAAGTTCAATGATAGGGATTGGTTTTTGCCTTCCGTCTTGTGTGTACATCCATATTAAGTACATCTGGCCAACTAAGTCATTCAAATTTTAAAGTGGCTTTCAAGAACCGATTCATTGTTTGCTGTATTTTTAACTCTTTCTATTTCTCAGCAAGAAAAAAAAATATCCTGTGGAAACTTAAAGTCTGTCTTTTGTCTTCCCTGTTGCTGATGAGATGTGGTAGTTAGTAGAGGCAATTATTAATATGTAATTTCCCCCAACATTTGACATGCTTGTTGCTAAAAGATTTTCTTTATGTGATAAGCAATACACAGTGCGGTATTTTGCTTTTCTTCTACTTAGCACATAACCATTAGAATGCATATGTTTGCAACATGACTTAATCATGTCCAAGTAACTTTCACAGAGAATAAGAATTCCAAGTATCCCTCAAAAAATGCTGATGGAAGTCAATACTGTTGGTATCCTGATGCTTAGTAAATACAACTTGTATTTTTTATATAAAAATTTAAACAATGAATTATCGCTTACTTCAATGAAAACAATATACTTTTCCAGTCAGTATCATGTATTGCCCTAGAATATTGATATTCTTAATTTCATGGGCCATCACCCTTGTATGCTATGTACTTTTCACACATAGAAGAGCCTAAATAATCGACTTCTGGACAAAAGCAATATGTATTAGTGGTGAATGATTATTTGTTCCTATAGTTAGCAAAGTTTAATCTTCTGTTTATACAGTGAGTGGATAGTTGTAAATTATGTGGAGGTGATCTGATGTTTTTCACTATGAGAAGTCACTACCAATTTTTGAACTTTAAAGAAAACTATATGCCTTGGATTTTCAGTGCATTGGAACTTTGAAGGAAAATGCGGATATGTTGATCTTGTTCAATACTTTCTAGTCAGACTAGCTTCAATAGAATTATGATGGGTTTTGTCATGTCAATATACCAGAGGGGATGGAAACTTAGTCTGTGAACTCCAATCCGGTCTTTTATTCAGAGCAGAATAATGTCACAAGTAGCAGTCAATGTTTTACCCTCAAAATTTCCACCAAATTAGGAAAATATTAAAGAAATTTATTTTATGTTATTATTGATTAATTAGTAATACAATCTGAAGAATTTGCTGGAATAGTTAATGTGAAACTCTAATTAATCTTATTAATGAGACCTTAACAACTTTTACTTTGGCCATTGATTTTGAGGCTTAGTGAGAAAGCTGTTTGTCCATTGGCATAAAAAAATGTTACATTTCAGCTGTGAATGAGCCTACTCCCCAGAGCAGTTTGCTTGTTTTGGGTTCTGATGACATGAAACTAATACTTAAGTTTCGGTAACAAAATGATGGAGCTGAAAGGTATGGGTGGCAGAGAAGCAGATAGTTGTATTTTCTGGAAGTTTCTTGCACCTTAGAGAAAAATGTTGAATGACTTATGGAGATCCTGCGGCATAAAAGTTCATTGGAAAAGCTTTGAAAATTTTATAGGAAGAAAAGATACTGATAAGCTTATGATAAATATTACTGTGTACATTATCACATCAATCCAAATAACAATTTCACAATTTTCACTTTCTAACAGATAAAAAGTTATGGAACATTCACATCCTTATGTAATTTTTGGATGAGTAAAAGATAAGTCATTAGTAACTTTGGCTGAATCAGAAGCAATTTGTGATGACACATACTTCATGTTTTGATATTAGGATATAATAGTTTGCTAATGTGTCTATATTTCAGTATTAGAGATTTATATGCTATTGGTTTGCACACAGGTTTTCAATGACCAATGTAAACTGTGTTATTTACTTTCAGCAATTTACTTTCAAAAGACATTTTCAGAAATCATGTGCTGCTACGTTTATCTTGCTGTTGTAAAATGCTAAGGATGAGAATGATAGCAAATGACAGCACCGGCAGCAATGAATACTGAAGCTATTCAGAACACATGCTGATAGGAGCCAAGATATTTTCACAGCTGTTGTGTGTGAAAACAATCAGTGTTTCTTGTTCACAAGGGTTGAAAATTCTATATGGGCTTAAATGAGTATATCATTACACTGAGCAGAGGGAAAATACTTCAAGATAAGAAAGTTATAAATCATGAAATCATTGGAATCTTTCCCACATGTCCAGTTTATTTGTTTCTTTCTATCTTTTGCCAGTTTAAATCACTAACACTCTTTCTACATAGTATCTTATTTAAATTGTACTTATTTTGCAATGTGAGATCAATTGAAAGAAGATAATATAAAAGACACAGGTCAAAACTGAAAACTGTTCTCATCTCTGTAATGCTTAATATTTAACATATTCTGCTATACTATTGCAAATTGTTTATGCTTACAGTAGTTTTATCTTAAATACAGAGCTTGTCATAATTCCTTTTAATACCAAAGAGGAAGAAAGCAATTATATCAGAATTAGCAAATTATTCTTTAAATTGCTTTTTTGTTTTTTTATCATAAATTAAAAATATTGATAAAAATACAAGCAATTGAACATTACGAGGTTGAAATCAAATATCTAAAATTAATCTGTGGCATTTTTTGGAATTAATAAATTTACTAACATGTTTTTAATTATTATGACTATATCCTGTTTTAAGTTGACTTAATTTGCTCATTTTCTCTTTTTGTTGTTGTTGAAAAAAATATCTCTTTATGTTATTTAAATAATAGATCTGTTTAGTATAATAAATAACAGTTTAATAACAGTTTATTGATTGTAGCTATGATATTTAGATGATAATGATTGATATGTGATTATTGAGTAACAAATCTTAATTTTCTCTTTGTTTTAAAACATTTGAAGTGCTACTATTCTCTGTTTAAAATTGCTCCACTACAAACTTGGATCGTTAACTGTGTTATTGGATGAATGTAGAATAATGCAATAACTTAAAATCAACTACTCCCTTTATAATATTATGTGTATTTCCCTTATTATTTACTCAAGTGTTTGTGGGAAGCGTCCCCTAGAGATTCTTATTTTAAAAAATATTCAATAAGTTAACCAGCTTTACAAGAAAATTGGAAATAAGAGTTACAAAAATAATGCAAGACTTTTCACAATGTAAAGAGGCTTTTGAAAATTTGCGATTTGAAAAAATAAAAGATGTAAGATCCATAAATTTCTAAGCACAGATTTCTAAGAGCTTTTCAGAATGGATAATTTATAAAAACTTATGATTGCGCTGAGTTTTCTGACATAAGAGAAAACAAGAAACAAATCACACAACAAAATTTCCCAAACCAGAGTTCATGTGGGCTTTCTTTATATTTATGTGATTTCAGGATTTATGTTTATATCGTATATCTGTCATGTTTGACATATAATGAGATGCATAAGTTCCCAAGAGACTCCCTCTGTGGATGTGGAATTTTTGTGAGGGAATCTCCTGTCCCCTAGGTGACTTTGCAACATGTTATGCTTTCCTTCACCTTCTCCCACAAAATACCCTTGTTTGAAAGAGACACTAAAGAACCTTCAACTTTGCCCAGCTCATCCAATGTTTCTGATTTCCTCATTTTCGCGGTAATACTCCTTTTGACTGGGAATATTATTTTCTTCAACACTGTTCATGTGTTAGTTTTTGTTTTTTAATATAAACACAGAGGATAATTAGTACCCAGCCTATATAATCTGTTTCCTGCATTTTTTGTTACATTAATTACTAAAGCTGAACAAAATGTGTGTTCTTTTCCCTTAAAACATCTTAGATATTTGAAACACTAAAGACAGGAAATGAAGATTAATAGTTTCCACTTTGCAGCAGGATAGTCCACTCGTAACATGACACACATGGGGCAATCTGAGCTGTTCTTCATTCGCTATAATGTGCATTCTAAATTAGAGATTGTAAGGAGCTTCTTTTTTAATTTATGGAAAATTCATCCAAAAAATCACTATAGGATAGCACCACACATACACTTGTAACAAGTGTTTTGATTATTTCCTATGACACAGGAGATCACTGTATGATGAGTTCATCACATTCCCCTGTGGGAGATCATGTTACATACTGTACTCTGCTACCAATCTGATGCAAACATACGTAAGTAAATAAGTAAACAGCAAACAACTAAATAAATAAATAAAATCAAAAAAAGATGAAGTAGTTTTTCTTTTTCCTCTTCTCATGACTGAGTCACACATGCTATGCGGGATCAATTACTCTCAGATAATAAGGTAGACCATAATAGGAACTGAGTCAAGCTGGAATACGGGGGGAAAGTATGAGAAAGGCTGAGTAATTTAGAACAAATGCAGAAGCACACTGAGTAAATTCTTAGGAGTAGCCATGACAACCTTCAGGAAATTCTCATCCATGTCTCTTCATAAATATTTTATGCCAATGAAGATCATCAAGGGGACAGCTAGACTCACTTCACAGCAAAGGCTAAGAATTAAACTAGGAAAAAGGAAGTCACTCATCTAAAACCATGTGTGGGAAGAGATATGGGCACATTTGTGACGCAATGATTTTTTTCTCTGGTCATGCTGAGGGTGAAGATAGTGATAAAAGCATATTCAGGGTCCACGAAGCTGTGTCAGAGGATGAGGTTGTAATCATCAAATCTGGATGTGTGTGTGTGTGTGTGTGTGTGTGTGTGTGTGTGTGTGTCCTTGCAGTAGCACTCCTGTATAAACCAACATGTATGGGATAATCAGAGGACAGCACTAAAGAGAAAATTAAACCCAGCCTTTGAGCAGACATTGGTTAATCTCTACCTGTCACCCTATAAAGCTCTGGATGCCAAGGTGGTCCTCACATGGAACTGTAATGCCTGAATGGCTGCAGAGAAAAGCAAATCATGTGTGGTGGGGATGATGCTTTAGATATGTTTATGTAAAGTTTGTGAAGAGATATGACACCTGCAAAGGATCCATATCATTTCCTTCAGCATGCTCTGTTAATGTAATAGTGTCTGTTTGTAATAAATTCACAAGGTGGAAGCAGAGAGAGGATGCAAATATATTAAGGTTTTACTCCCAATATTATTGATGAAGAATGAGGTTGCATTAGCAATCCTCTCAATTAATATGTATTCATGACACATATTCACCTAACAGTATGCATTTGTGCAGGCATACAACCACACATATGATCTCACTATGAAACTTTTCATACATCCAACTATCACATTTTCTACCACATTTTAACTACTGAAGTTTCTTGTTTTTCCAATGATTTGAATCTACAATAGGCTGTTAGTCAAACCTGAAGCACCATTTAAATATTGTTGATGTAATTCTAGGACCCTATAAGAAAGACAGAAAATGTGTCTGTCTCTGGAAATGTGTGCCTCTACATAGCAAAAGAGGGGAAAAAACACAAAAGGGTTAAGATGCTAGAGGCTGCACACATTATAAATAAGAAAACTCAAATTTTAATATAATTGGTGTAATTGTGGATTCCATAGAGTGTGCTGGCAGCTATCAACTCTTGTAGGCAGGGTTAGTGTCTCAATGAGGGTCAGTACTTATGGAATAGTATTTCAGATTTTGAAGTCTTGAAAGTAATTATGGTAAAATTTTGAGTACTTTTATCTTATTAAAATGACCAAATTGAAAAGACTGTCACATAAGTTTAAATGAGGTGGGTGTTATTTCTGCTTCTTTTTTATATTTTCCCAGTAGTAGAGTATAAATGAACTTAAAAGTGTAAGAGATAGCAATTTCCATAGAATTTTTGATCTCTTTTAGTAGGGCATTCTGTAAGTTTTAGGATCAAATTATGTGGGTTCAAATTCTCATTGACCAATTTAGCACTTTGAGGCATTTGACATTCTAAGGGTCTTCCTCACCCCAACACTTTTATAAGAAAAAATGTTATGTGGATACTTTTCTTGTGATGGTGAAGTGAGGATTAAACACTTAACATCTCAAGAGCATGGAAGCAGGCACAAGGGTATAGATTATTGTTATTCATATTATGACTATTTATAAGCAATCATTGCATTTTGCAAGGTGATTAATGTCTGTATAGAAAATGTTTACAGGTGTTTTCTTCCTGTCAAGATGAACTAGAAGAGCAATGCCATCGATTTACAGAGCATTATTAAATAAACAAAAGGGATCTGGAAAATGAGAATTTTTCATTGTTTTGTCTAACACTCAAGTAAAAGTTGTTGACATTTTATAATTTCTCACAAAACACTCACTGAAATTCTCTTTAGCATATTGTTCTGAAATAATTTGAAAATAAAAGTTTTTAGCAGAAAATTTAAAAGGAGAAAGAATGTGAGAGAGAAGAAAGTACCCCAATTTACTTTAAAAATAAAGTCTGTGTTTCACGCTCTGGTGTCCCCTCCATGTTAATTACTTTTAAGAATTCAAGAACTCTGTTCCCATTTTCCTCTTTAACTTTTAGTCATGGAAAAGTTTCCATCATTGAAAGAAATCTGTTAAAAAAAATCAGGTATAAGCTATCAGTATGCTACAGTTACTTTATAAAATTATTATTCTCCTAGAGGTAGAGGATGAATAAAGCCTTCTATAGTCTGCTGATTCTTAGTTTTTAAATAGCTAATTGGAAATACAGCTGCTATTTACAGAACAAAGAGCAAGTCATTGCACTAAAATTTTCTTACCGAGTGTGTCAAGTTTAGAAAGTGAGAGAATAGCAGTGTCCAGGCTCAGTGACCGTGTAACCAGCTAAGGTAACCAAGAGCCCCACCCACCTAAGCCAATTGTATGGTGCCAGAGCTAGTGTGACATAGGCTCACATACTTTTAGGTTCAAACATCAGACACTTAGCTTACAAAAGTATATCATTAGGCAAAAGTTACCATCTTGAATATCAATTTGATAATTTGAAAACTCAGACTTCTTTCATTAAGGAACAGTTGAGGAAATTAGGTAAATTCCTGCAGTGATTATTCCACCAATAAAAAATATTGATAGTATATACTATTCACCATATAGTTCAACTACATTTGAAATTCTGAAATCAATGCACATGAGAACTTTTATGCAATAGCTCTAAAATACACACAACAGTAGTGCATAAGCAAAGTCAAAGCATACACTTTCAACTTTGATTATATTACCTCACTAGTTGTGTGGTCCCCAGGAAGTCAGATTTTCTTTCCGTACATCATATTTCTAAAATGGTTATGTGACTATTCATGCTTATTTATGCTGACTAAAAGGTTAAATTTAGTTAATATATGCATTTGTTTAGCAAAGTGGGTTGCACATAGTAAGCAATTTGACATTTTTTGCTGTTCTATTATACCAGCCCATTCATCTTCCAGAAAACAGGTTGATGTAGAGGGGAAAGTGTTTTCTACAGCCTTCATTTCATCACTCATCATAAAATTGAATTTTTCTTTGCATGTTTGACTTTACATATGGTTGTTTTTAAAATGGGATTTGAGGTGATTTTAATTCTTGTCTCTCTCATTTTATTTTTGGAAAGCCAATACGGAAATAATGTTTCTTTGTTTAAAAGGTTTTACACCATGTACCTAGGACTCACAGAACTAGACAGTCTATATGTCTCAACTAATTAGGTTTCAACAAATAATTAAACTCTTCCCAGAATATACATTCAGCAATGAATGCTAAACTGATGACTGCCCTTTACACACACACACACACACACACACACACACACACACACACACACATTTTGTTTCATCTGGTCATTACACAAGGTACTATTTCCTGAGTGTGTGCTCTGCCATCATAGAAGTAACAATCTTCTCGCAATTACATTGTAGCATCAATCTGAGTGACCAAAGAATATTGTGAGGAAATGTCTTCCAGGTCAAGTGTAGTATTATTTTACAGGCCTTGAGCTGTAACAACATTGATCTGTTTCTAAAAGACAGGAAAAGAAAAAAAAGAATTATGGATTCTGAAATTACAGTTGGGCCACATCACCATGGATAAGTATCTAATTCTCTCTTCTAGTGCCTCCAAAGGAAAAAAAATGTGTTGGAAAGAGAAAGGGAAAACTGAATAAAATTGGTTTTTGTGAGAAATAATCATTCTTCTATTCTGTAGAGTGTACATTTTCTGCTATTTTAGTAATATAACAGAATAATGTTGGATTAACAAATATGGAATGAGTCTGCTTCTTCATAAATTCTGAAGGAACTTTTAAATTTTCTTTCACAATTTGAAAGAAAATACATTTTTGAAGACTGTTGGCATTTCAAGGAAAAGATAGTGTGTTCTAACATATGAAGTATAGAGAAACATTGCTCAAAAGTAGGGGAGTTTGATTCAAGCATTTCTAGAAGCAGAGGTATTTTCTCTTCCTTATACCTTCCTCCTTTAGTGCTTAGAATTCTCTCTTTTTTTGAAATTTCATTCAAAGAATATTTTTTTCCTAGGGATTAATTTGATCAGTGCTTGGCTCCCTGACTGGACAAACTCCTGCAAGGCTTTGAGAATGGGAGTTGCTTGAATCTTGAAAATGAGTCTGTTGAATACGATAGCAGTGATTGGATGGTGCATATCCAGGGAAGTTTTTTGGTTTTGTTTGTTTTGTTTTGTTTTAGTGTAGTCTTCTGCTATTTATTTCTGTAGTTTTGTTTCTAAAACTGGGAGTCATATCCATATCCCAAACTTTTCAGTACAAAAGTAAATATTGCTTAGTTTTGTCACCATAAAAAACTAACAACCCCCCACATTTTATAAAACGCAAACTTCCACTAGAAAACCCACAACACCATCCCAGAATAGCTCTAAATTTTCTTGGCTCTCTCCTGTTTTCCATAGCTGCTTTTGTCAAACTTTCTCCACTCAACTTTCCCTTGCTGCTTTCTTCGGTATTGTGTTCAGTCAGTAACCTTGCTCCATTCTTCAAGAGAGTATTGGATTTTTATACTAGACAAGACATAGAATAGTAAAAACAGAGAAAGAGTAGCCTTTGCTTGGCTATTCTCCCAGTTTCTTCTGGCTTTCTGCTAATATGGAAAACTCTCCCTTGATTTAGGATAAACATGAATCCTCTAACCAAATATCCAGAGTGTGGGTCACAGTTGTTCTTAGAAAAATAAATAAAATACAATTATAGTCTTGTTATCAGTGATATATCATCCATATTAATATTTAAAGATAAGTGTTTTCCCTCTAGTGATGGGTAGTCAGATGGAACAGAATAAAAGAAAAGAGAAGGAAACATCTTTCATCAGCACAAAGCAATGTTGCTACTGTTCCTGCTTTGTTTCTTTTACCAATCAAATGATAGATCCAATTATGGGATTTCTACTTCTGTTCTCTTCAGACTGAATCCAAACTCTGCGTTAGCATCATTCACCAACTTCCCCCCAAATCCCTTGGCAGCTAATTCTGAGGGCTCTTGTCGTTAGTTATACCATTTGATGGAATGTTATTAAACACCACCTCCTATTGATAGCAGTCTTCATCTGAGGAAAAGAGATGGTGGCACTCCACTGACAGGAGTGGAGCCAGCAAAAACTGTTTGAAACAAAGGATGGAGTAGCAAAGGAACTCATCAGAGTCATCCTTTATTGATACTTCAGTAGTCTTCTTCGCTGT
Organism: Ellobius talpinus; assembly: GCA_001685095.1. NCBI lineage: Eukaryota > Metazoa > Chordata > Mammalia > Rodentia > Cricetidae > Ellobius > Ellobius talpinus. Next base: position 8,127 of record LOJH01007015.1, on the reverse strand, counting down.
AAAAATTCCTTTTCTAATTGTCTGTGCAGACTGCTCTCCTCAATGGCCACCCATATATACATGTTTATCCATGTACTTTATACAGTACTATCACCAGAGGCTTTGAACAAAAGCCTAGCACAAAGAAAAACAACAGATTAACCTTGGTTTTATGTCCCAGTTGGCTGATTATAGAGAAGAGGAATGACAGAAAGCAGAGAGGATGTTCAGTCAATGTACACTGGAAAGAGGGACAGTGATCCTAAGTTTGTCTTTTTGATTTATGGGAGAAGGAATTGGATACAGCAGAGTAGGAAATATATGCAGTTTAGTGTTGGTCTTGTTCATCCTTGCTCAATTGTGCTTCTGCAAACTGGTCCTTTAGAAGTTAGTAGAGCTCTAATCACTTGAGTGCAATGACCTGACTCCCATGGTCTGTCCCATGAAGCTCTCTTGTTCCTGGTATCCAAAGAGACTGCAAGTAGAAGAAAAGAAATGAGATTCTTTGGGGGTTTTCGGGAATGAGATTGTATAAATATAGGCTATGACATTTACCCTTTTATTTAACCTTTAAGTGATAAAGTTGGTTAAGATGTGTCTCCAGATTCTAGATAGATGTGCCCTGAGTGATTAACATTCCTACAAGTAAACTAAGCACACGATGGTAGATAAGGAGAGAGATATAAGGAAGCACAAAAATTACTCGTGTTCCCAAGTGAGTAGTCAACATTTTCCCATGACTGCAATTTCTAAATACTTCTTCCTACTTAGATATTTTTTTAAAAAAATAGTTTGTGGAGATCTGGACAATTCCTACTTATTCTGTTTTTCCTGGGCTTCTCTCACTGATCCTCATGACTTCTGGTTTTAAGTGTAAGTTGTCTCCTAAATTATTACTACTCACTGCCATTTTGCTCCAAGAAAGAAATGACAAAAGAACCAAAATTATAAACCTAGATAATTTAAACTTTAGATGTCCAAATTAAATTCATCACCCACTTTCAGTCCATGGGCTCATTTCACATCTCTTATCTGAATAAAGGACACTATGATTTATCAAAGGTCAAGGCCTGATCATCGTAACTGGGCACTCAGTATCTTTGTTTCAAGTTCAGTTGATTACTAACTAGGTCTTCCTTCTGTTTTGTTTGTTTTGCTTTGCTTTTTTTTCTGGCTGCCTCCTTTCACATCTTGTTAGCACTCATGTCACTAGTTGGGACTAACATAAACATTTGAATTTGAGCAGGGATGTTCTAGCTTGGTACTCGAGCCTCCCATCTGCCTAAAAGTCCACTCTCAGACCAGAGTTGTTTATGAATAGCTGTTAAGAATAGGCTGTTACCATTGAGTTGTAAATCATTATAATAATGTTCAGTTCTCCAGTACAGCATAACCAGACAGTTCTGGATGTGAAGTCATGCATGGCCGCTTACCAGCTCTGGCTTCAACAACCTTGCATTTCACGAAATTTCCTGAGACTATCCTCAACTATTTTCTTCACATGTATTTCAACTTCAGCCTTGCATAGCTAACTTGCTTTACCTTGACTTGTTAGATAACTTTTCCATGCTTGATCTGCTTGGGTTACACCATTTTTTAAAGTTTGTGTTAATCCTTTATTTTTCTCTATACTTACAAACTCATTAAATCTTTATATTTAGTATATGTTTATATATTGAGCTATCATTAATATGTAAATTTTTAGAACCCAATGATGGTTTGAAGTGGGTTCAATAGAAGATCTGTGCACGTCCTCTGTAATCTTTATGCCACTTTATTTGGTAAATGGCATCTGCAGTTGTGATTAAATACTTGTAGCACAGAGACACTCTGGTCTTTATTTTTCATTTCAATCCTAAGGCTTTTAATGAAAGTCACATGAGTAGATTTGCTGCACTGAATGAAGACATAGACAGAAGATGCAACATGAAAAAAGAGGCAGAAAAAATGAAGTTATCTATTCTCATATCAAATCCATAAAAAGAAGACAATCTGAAAATGAAGGCAGGGATTGGAATGATATAGTCGCAAGCCAAGAGACAAGTGAATGCCAATAACTGCCAAATCAAGAAACCACAAGGAGAATATTATGGTACTTTTAGTCAGAGGACAGCCCTACAAAACTTAGATATCAGAATTTTTCCATCCAGAATATATCTCTATTTGAGACTACAAGGAATTTATTCTTTGTTACAGCAGCCTCAGGAAAGTAATATGTTAGAAATGATCTCAATTTCCACATTTTGGTTTATCTTAGCATTATATATCCACAGAACAGGCACTTGAAAACATTTTCTAAAGGAATGAAGAGTCGGAGGTAGAAGGTGTTTTTTATAGATTGAAAATTAAGTTGTATACATTTATTACCAAGGTATAACTCAAAATGTGTTCAAATACATGTGGGTACTACTAAACAAATAATAATATAAGGCAAACTATTGTCACTGCCTTCTCATGGATTAATGTTCCAAGATTTTCTTTTTCTGTCAACCCTATCCAGTTTAATTTTATTCTTTTAGGTCAAGTTAATGATTGATATTAAAATTGAAACTCACAGTAAGAATTAATCCACCATATAAATGTTTGGGTATGCTGTAGAAGACATTAATGATTCCAATAACATCATTCAAAATTTATAGTCAAATTTAAATAAGTTACTCACATGTTGCCACAATATAATCACTGAATGAATGAACACTTTTTCTAATTATGACAGCATCAGTTATATAATAGCATAAGTAGTCAATAGTATACATTTTAATAGAAATAATGTGATTTAGAAAAGGCTTATTTACTATTAAACTTTACTAGTTACAAAAAGAACATGTAGTTGAGTTCATTAAAACCACCTACATGGGAACAGTAAGAAGCGTACATCATTTAAAAAAGGTATTATTTTGTAAGTTGTACTGATATATTTCAAGGGATTTATTTGAATTTGAGTACTGTCAGACATTAAGTACATTATTAGTTTGAGTCTCCAGTGTATGTAAGTCCTTCTTGGAGGAGCTCCTTTCTTTTTGAAAAAGTCTCCCCTGACTTCTCTGGGTTCATTGTAATTAATGGTGATATAGCATAAACGTGGAGGCAGGGGAAAGGAAGAAATTCAAGGGTAAAACTTATGAAAGGGATTAGGAAGAAATTACAGGCACTAGAACAGACACGTCAAGCTTTATTCGGGAGAGGCATATTAAAGGCAGTGTCTCCAGGGGATGTGTCTTACTGTTCCGGTAATTAAATAGTATTGTGTTTGATGTGGTGGCTCCACATAAAGAGAAATTCATAATGTGGAATTACTTCAAGCACATTAATTATGTCTCTTGTTTGAGGAGTATTTGGGCCAACTTTGAAATTCTGAGCTCTTTATTTTGACATTTCTAACTCTCAGCGACCTAACTTTGAGCTTTCACTTTCACTCAATGGCGGTTCACCTCAATAGTGTATTCAAAAGTCTGATGTTTATCATCTGTGTTCCACTTTTAAAGCTGTGTGAAGGGGAAGAAATTTGTTTACGTCAGGTCTTTCCTTTATATTATTGGTAAAATAGCAAAAATATCATTTGTAAGTATTCTTATAGTTAGGAAAAAATGTTCCATGACATAATTCCATATCATAGGCTCCGTATGTGAACGTGTAACAAACATGAAATGGCCAAGCTATGTCAGTCGCTATGTGCAAACATTATAAGTCACTTCTCTTACTCAGTTACTACAGATGTATCTGTCTTAATTGCAATGCTTTATTCTTTTATGTCTGTTGTTGCTCTGCATACCGTTATTTCATATTTCTGTTTTGAGGCTCATTCTCCCTTGAAGTGTTTTAAAAATAATATATTGAATCAGAGTGATTGTTTACTGACTCTGAGTGATTGACTAATGCATTTGTATTCATGTATACAAATGTTAAGTTACTTTCTAATACAAACTACACTCATTTAGAAGTGTCTTCTTAACACCTATTAGTTATATGTGTTAATGAGTTGTAGTGTGGTATAAGTGCATCTTGAGTGCTCCGAAAACCCATACAGCCTTTTCCAACCCTCCTTACTCTTACTGTCACCCTCTTTTGTAATCAGTTGGATTTTTTCAGCTCTGCTTCTTTTAGCTTCCACATATGAGAGAGGAAATATGGTACCTGTCTGTCTGTGCCTGGCTTGTTTACCTAATTTAATGTCTTCCAATTACATCTATTTCTCTGTAAATGACAGCTTTTCCATCTTCTTTATAGCTAAAATTTCCTCTCTTGATGAAAATCTGAGTCAATTCATTTTGACTTTACAAATAAAATCTGTATATTCTATTGAAAAACATTTAAAAGTATATTCTAAATGTTTGACTCTAGGTAGAATATATATATATATATATGATTTCTAAAATGGAAAATATTGGTCTATCATTTTTTTCTGTTTTATTGTTTTTGTAGCAGAAATTTTGAATTGATTAAGATATTCTTATTTATTTAAGCACATTTAATCATATCTTTTCTTTTGATGCTTACTTTTATTGCTTACTATGGCAGGATTGTTTGCTTTATGTTATCCAGCTGAGCTCAAACTGATTGATCTTCAATATTAACTTTTTAATTGCTACCATTACAGCAGGTGTCACCTAGATTTTAAGCAGCATTTCGTGTCCAGAAAGAAATTAAAAAACTATATTTAGATCTATTCCATGTGTATAGTTTTTTTTCTTTCTTTGTTTTGCTTTTGTTTTTTGTTTGTTTGTTTAGAGACAAAGGTTTTCTGGATAACAGTTCTAGCTGTCCTGAAACTCGCTCTGTGCACCAGGCTGGCCTAGAACTCAAAGAAATCTGCCTGTCTCTGTCTCCCAAGTGCTGGGATTAAAGATGTTTGCCATCTCCCAGGATGTATAATTTTTTTTCTATAGCCAGCCTTGAAAGACAGGTAAATGTACGAATAAGAGCAGTGAATAAAATCTTTTTTTTAATACAGTAAAATGTCATTTCAGGTTTTTTGTTGAGTAATTATTAAAAAAATAAACGTTAGCTTATCAATTGTGAATAAGAATATTTTTATTTATTTTTAGACATATGTCTATAATCCCGTGAAAATCACATTATGAGGTTAAAGGATAAAAATAAGTAGCTGTTCCTGCTTCTGATGCTAAATATTAGCAGCTAATGTGTGTGCATTCCTAGATAAACATAAGCGTTTGATAAGCCTCTGAGTCCGCCCATCTTCAAAGCAAAGTGTCTGAAGCCCTCATCCTCATTCAGCCCACCGGTTAAAGATTAGGGAATTACTTTGCTTTTCTTTAAGCTGCCACTAAATGCTCACTTTAATTAATACAAAGAGGCATTTGATGGTCCAAAACTGATTTAGATGGTCCTCCCCTAAGGCCAGTTCCACATATAGACAGGCTAATAGTATGTAAAGAAGTGCTAAGAATAGGTAGGTCAAGGAAAACAGTATGTGAAATCTAGGCTCTAATGTGAAGGTTAACTCGCATTTTTTTTCAGAAAAAAACAATAATGTGAGGTATAATAAAAACTGGTTGTCTCTCTGTGTGTGGACATCACATGTATATGCTAGTTCATATACAAATGTGTGTATATTAATGAGGAGACCAGAAGTCAACAACTGGTTCTTTATTTTTATTTCTACCTTTATTTTGAGATGGTTTTTCCCCGAGCAGAGAGCACACTACATTATGCTGATTGATAATGAGGTCCTGTGATTCTCCTGTGCCTTCCATAGAAATAGGTTGGAGATACATGCATTGGCACTTGGCTTTTTATAGGGTGCTGGGAATCTAAACACAGATCCCTATGGTTGTGTGGAAGGCACTTGAACCCCTTCTACAAGCTCTTTCTACTGTCATGCATATAATGCCTGTTCAGTGAATTTTTACTGAATATGGTTGCATTTTTCACTTAATTGTGTTCCATTTGATGCTAATCTCAAGTGGATTTTTTAATTTAATTACACCATTCTGAAAATGCTAATATTAATAATAAAACAAAATTAAGATAAATAATCCTTTTCTACTATATTGTATCCGGATAAAACTGTACTTATGCTGGACTTTGGATCATTGGTTGACTGACTTACATTGTATGTGGGTGTGTAGGCATTTGGGTGTGGGTAAGACTGTATCTTTCCTTTGTGTGTGTGCTTGGGTACGTGTACATGTGTGGAGTAATGCACCTGTGGAGACTACAGATTGACATGGGTGTCTGTTGATCACTCTCCACCTCTCTTTTTGATAAAGGGTATTTTGTTGAAACTGGAACTTGTCTATTCTGCTATTAACTTTGGTTTTAAGTATTTAAATGATATGAGTTGCCTCACTTTCCAGATTGCCACTTTAGCATGCTTTATAATGATTGAGTAAATTTTTTGATAAATCTCATATGCTTCATGTGATCTATGTATTTCAAAATTTAATTAGTCCTCTAACTTTGTAGTATTATTCATTGAATAAAATCATGACAATAATAGTTTATTGTAAATAAGGAAGAAAGAAAGAAATTTCTTGAGGTGTAATGTTCAATATTTTATTAGGAAAAGGAACAAGAATATTATCGACTGGAAAACGTATGTACATTCACTGGATTATTACCGATCATTTAAAATTCAAAGTGATGTGAATATGCTTTATCATTAATCACAAGTGTGATCAAATACATCCTTTAATGAAAATAGCAGAATGTTCCTTCTTAATAGTTTCTATCTCCCTTTGTCCTTCATTGTTGGAGGCATTAAGTGAAACTGGCTGTCAGTAACAGGGGTTATATTCTGAATTTATTAGAGTCCTAGATGAAAATATATTAATATAATTTTAATCATGTAAAAGAAGTTGGTTGTTTTGCATCTTATTTTTACATTCTGTCATCTTAAAAACTACTTTTCACTATTCATTAATATAACTCTATAGTAGAGCTTGAAGTCAGGGATGGTGATATTTCTGGAAGTTCCTTTATAGTACAGGATAATTTTAGCTATTTTGTGTTTTTGTTTTTCCATATGAAGTTGTGTATTGTTCTTTTGAGGTATGAGAATTTTGTTGGGATTTTTTTGGGGGATTGCATTGAATCTGTAGATTGCTTTTGGTAAGATTTATAATATTCATATGTTAATGTTACCTATCAAAGAGCATGGAAGATCTTTCTATTTTCTGATATGTTCTTCAAATTCTTTCTTCAAAGACTTAAAGTTCTTGTCATACAGGTCTTTCACAAATGATATAATGTATCTTAGAGTAATTCTAACCAAACAATGACAGACTTTAGTAAGTTGCAACTCTGGGATGACTTTCTTGACATGGCGGATGATTTTCTTAAAGGTGTTTTTGGATGTAGTTAAACAGTATTTTATTGAGTATTTTTTGCATCATGGTTCATAGGGAAGATTTGTGTGTAGTTCTATTTCTTTGTTGTACCTTTCTATAGTACAGTTTAGGTATTAGGGTAACTGTAGACTCAAAATAGTTTGACAATGTTCCTTCTGTTTCTATTGTGTGGAAGAATTTGAGGAGTGTTAGCTCTTCTTTGAAATTCTGTTAGATGTGAAGCCAACAAACCCTGGCCTTTTGTTCTTGAAGATTTTCAATGACTGCTTCTATTTTCTTTGGGGCAATAATTCTATAGGTCTATTTAAATTATCAGGTCTTGATTAAATTTTGATATTTAATTGAGAAAATTGTCCATTTTTTATATTTTCCAATTTTTTTGAATACAGGTATTTGAACTATGACCTAATGATCCACTGCATTTTCTCAGTGTCCATTGTTATGTTCCCCTTTGAAGAAGGATGCTAAGAAGAAATCCCACACTAGCTCAGAATTAAATATAATAATGGGTTATTTATTTAGGGGTAGACTCAGAGATCGCAATCTTCAGGGAACAGGAACTGTTCACACCTCTGGAAGAGAAACTGGACATGTGCTTTATATCAGCATTAATAGTATAAGAGGCCACACCCAAATGGGCAGATAACATACTGGCTGTAAGAACTCCTACAGCACCTCCCCATTTTCTTTAAATAAGAAAGTTCTAAGCCTAATACAAAATTATATAAAATAAGAACAGATATCAGGTATAAAAATTAGAATCACAACCAGCATAAACAATATCAAAACATCTGGAGGCATTACCATCCCTGACTTCAAACTCTATTACAGAGCTACA
>LOJH01007014.1:14245-24939 GCA_001685095.1 Ellobius talpinus | reverse complement strand
TCTCTCTCTCTCTCTCTCTCTCTCTCTCTCTCTCTCTCTCCTCCCTCCTCTGTGAAGCATCTGTAAGCTCTATCCATCAAGGTTGATCTAAGCTTCTCTGAGGCTTCTTTAGACTGGCCCCTTTCTGCTGGGATTTCAGGGCTCGCCTCTCATACACTGGCCCTGTTCCTATGGGCCTTCCTGCTCAGCCTGGAGGCTCAGGTCTGGAGAAAGGAAGCCACCTTTCTACTCACTGCCCACCCTTCATGCTTTCCCCACCTCCTAAAGCATGTTGTCCTGGAAGCACAGGAACGTTGGTCTGACCAGGTCTAGGCAGACCCACAGGTGCTGTGTGTCTCACGCAAGTGGCTTCATCTCTCCGAACCACATTTCCTGGGTATTAGAACTGTATTAGAATCTTTACTTGATGGGTGTGGTACAGATGTATTGAAATGACTTGACCGGCTGGTTAAGATCCATTTCTCCAGCCTGATATGGCTCCAGGGGATGTCAAGGTGTCAGAACTGAAACAGTCTCACTCTGTATTCCAGGCTGGACTGGAACTCACAATGCTCCTGTCTCTACTTTCCCTGGTACTGGGATTACAGGCCTAAATTACTACACTACGCTCCTGAAAGGGAATCTAAGGAGCCAGGACCTACCACACTGTATTGAGCTGTTCCCAAATAGTTGACAGGGTGAGGAGGGGTGCCTCGGCTTCGGGGACTCAGAGCTGCAGAGATGGGGCCAGAGAAGAAGAAAGTAGTGAACCACACTCGGGGATGGGGTGAAAGGCAATGAGCAGCAACTGGGAAGTGTGGTCACAGACTCTGACAGCCTTCCAGTCTGAGATCACCAAACAAAGAGCCTGGAGCGCTGGGTGTCTCAGTCTAGTTTGTTGTGGTGTCGTTTACACACAGCTAATTTCATGTTTGTGGGCATACAAATCAATGCTTTGTATGTGTGTATATGTATCAATGCATACATGCGCATACATGTGTAAACATGTATGTGGAGGTTTGAGGTCAGATGTTTTCCTCTTTTGTTCCTCGCCTGGTTTTCTGAGCTGGGGTCTCTCACTGAACCTGGAGCTGAGTGGTTCAGCTAGGCAGCCATCAAGCCTCAAAGACCCTTGTCTCTCTACCTTCTCAGTGCTGGGTTACTGGGTGTGGTGGTTTGAAAGAAAATGGCCCCCATAAGGAGTGGCACTATTTGGAGGCATGGCCTTATTGAAGTAGGTGTGGCCTTGTTGAAGGAAGTGTGTCATTGTGGAGCAGGCTTTGAGGTTTCTTTTGCTCAAGCTTCCTTCAGTGTGACACAGACTATTTCCTGTTGCCAGCATATCAACGTGCAGCAGCTCTTGCATCATATCTGCCTACACTCCACTATACAACTTGCCATAATGGTAATGGACTAAAACTCTGAAACTGTAAGCCACCTCCTCAACTAAATGTTTCCTTATAAGAGTTATCGTGGTATGGTGTCTCTTCACAGCAACAGAAACCTTAATTAATACACTGGGGGAGCAGATGTGTGTTGTGTCTGAGTCTTATATCTGTGCTGGGGAATATAAGACACTCTCACGCTTGTGTGACAGGCATTTTACCCACTGAGTAACCTCCCAGCTCCCGAATTCATGGATTTTCAGGATTTCACATAGTCATGTAGCCACCAAGGTTGAAAAGGCCCCTCTGTCCTGTACTGAGATGCTCATCATCTGGCCAATGCTGACTTTGGGAGGCTGTGCCATAGGGCTCATGGTTTGATTATGCTCTGCCCTTGCACTGAATAGACAATGCTGGCCATGTCTCTACTGCTATAATAGACACCCAGGATGATCAGCTTGCAAAGAGAAAAGGTTTGTGTCAACTCACAGTGATGTAGGTTTCAGTCTGAAGCAGGTCAATCTTCTTGCTTTGGGCTGATGGTGGCACATCATGGCAGAAGCTCATGGAGGTTTGTTGATGGTTAGATGGCTTAGAAACAGGAAATGGAAGAGTCTACCATCTCGGTCTCCTCATATCCCCATGACTTCACATCTTCCCACCAGGCCCTGCCTCTTAAAAGTCCCACCACCTCCCCTAAGCACAGGACAGGGGATCAGGCCTTGAACAGCAAACCTCTGGGACACTCCAGAGCCAAGCTGTGGCATGAACTACAGCTTCTCCCAGGCATTCTCAGCTGTGGATGCTCACATTCTGATTAGAAGCTTCAGGTCCAAGCTTCAGGTCGGAGCCTTCAGCTTTGTTTTTGTGGGAATGGTCCCCATGGCCAGCCGGTAGGGAGTGCTTTCCTCAGGCCAGGTGAGGTGGATTGCCAGGTGGGACTCCACAACACCAGGTATTTGCCTGCAGCTTCAGGGAGATGAGTCCACCGAGGCGTCGAATAGCCAGAACCCTGCAAAGCGGTAGGCATTGGGGGAAAGCCACACAAAGGAGGTGGTTGCCAGACTGTCCTCACTGATGGTATTTTTGGCCCTGGGTCTCTGTCTCACTGTCATCATGCATTTTGGAGGACAGCTCTCCAGGGAATATCTCATCTCAACCCCTCTATCAGACAGGTGCTGATCCGAGAGCTCAGCTTTCCATCCTGGCTGCCTTCCACTCCCTCACCTCTCCAACTCCCCCTTCCCTCCCCGTGGTCCAGGCTCCTCTCTCCTGGGGATGACTCACGCCCTGCTGATTCCACTCAGCCTATCAGCTGCTCTCCACTGCAGCTTGAGGAGCTGCTGTCTCGCTTATTTATTGAAACTGACAAATACAGGGTTTTGAATTTAATAGATACAAGAGGGTGACCAGAGAAAATCCCCTTCCCACGTTCTTCCCTAGCTTCCCTCTAGGAGGAGTATTGTATGCATATAAAAATGGATGCTCTCCTTTCCAGGTGTTCTAGAATGTTCCAGATGTTAGTGCTTAGCTGTAACCAGTTCCAGACAGGATTTATAAGGAGAAAGGCTCTCAGAGCTGGGGAGGCCAAGGCAGGAAGAGGGAGAGTTCCAGACAAGCCTGGGCTGAGCTACATTGTCTCCAAAACAATGCAAGAAACAAGAATAAAGATAAACACACAAAAAGGAGACATCAATGGGCGATTTTGGGGGCTGATGATTTTAAGGTCAATGACCTCGTGCCTTAGAGTTTGTGGTGTGGCGGCCCATCATGGTGGGAGAGTGTGGTGGAGTTGAGCCTGATGCATTCATGGCTGGAAATAAGAGTGAGAAGAGATCAGGATCCTATTATTCCTTTGATTATGCACTTTTAATGACCCAAGGCTTCCTCTAGGCCACGCCTCTTCAAGGTCCATGGCTTCCTCACAACATCACAAGTTAGGGATCGGGCCTTCAATCCATGACCTTTGAGAGGACATTTCCAGCGTAAACTTGAGCAGTGGCCGAGAAGAACTCCGTTTGTGATCGAGAAGATGACTGGTGAGGACGAACGTATGCAGAGCACGGATGGGCCTGAGTCTGGATCCCCAGCACCCAGACATGCACACCTCTGACTGCAGTGCAGGGGCAGTGCACACAGAAGACAGCTGGGGGTTGCTGGCCAGTCTAGCTGAAATGATGAGCTCAGATTCAGTCGCAGACACACACACACAGACACACACACAGAGGAGACAGACACATATAGACAGACAGACACACACAGACACACACACAGAGGAGACAGACACATATAGACAGACAGACAGACACACACAGACACACACACAGAGGAGACAGACACATATAGACAGACAGACAGACACACACATGGAGAGACAGACACGCATAGACAGACACACACATGGAGAGACAGACACATATAGACAGACAGACAGACAGACACACACACACACAGTTTTGCAATAGTTAACATGTCTTAAAGCCTGTTCTCTTTCAAAGCAGAGGTTCCCATTCACAAACAGGAACGCCAAGGCCTCTCTGGAGAGGAGCCCCTTTCCCAGACCATTGTTGGGGGGAGGAACATAGCTGTGTCTCACTGTGTGACTAAAATTCCCTGTTAGGGAGCCTGGGCCTCCCAAACAGCCTTCGCTTGGGAGGAAGCCCTTGAAATGAGCAGCATAGCTCCTTGGTTGTTCTCCCAATCTCTAGGATTCCTCTCATCTTCCCTACAACTTTTCTAAAACCTGGCCCCGTGGGCACCTCTCCATGGCCCCTGCCGGAAGCTTCCTCCATTCATAGCCCCTGACTTCTGGTCCCAGGCTCCCTACCCGGTAGGCTCCCCAGCCAGCCCATAATGAGTCAAGCCATGTCCCCCTTCCCTCCCTTTCTACTTCTACTGTTCTCTCTTCAACACAGGGCCTCTGTGTGTTGCTAGAAGTTCCTCTCTGATTCCCTGAAATCAGGATATCTATGACGGCTGTGGGAGCACAAGTGTCTCTCATGACTGCCCAGTGTCTCTTCTGCATGAGGAAGTTCTCTAATGATAGTAGACGCTCCTCTACAGACGCTCCCTCTCTGATGAGGTACACTCACGCCCCTGTGTCACTCATGCCCCTGCCTCACGCGGGCACAGTTATAGTCACGCTCCTGCCTCACACAGACACAGTTACAGTCATGCCCCTGTCTCACTCATGCCCCTGCCTTACATGGGCATGTTTACATTCATGCCCCTGCCTCACCAGCACAGCTACACCAACACTCCTGCTTCACACTGGCACAGTTACAGTCATGCCCCTGCCTCACACGGGCACAGCTACACTAATGCTCCTGCCTCACACAGACACAGTTACAGTCATGCCTCTGTCTCACTCACGCCCCTGCCTCACACCGGCAAAGTTAGTTTGCTCAGCTTATGACCATGTGTGGGATTGATTGTCCCTGTGCTACAGGAGAGGTACTGGAGCAGCCTTAGTGTCCAGTCTATCTGAGGGGACCTTTGCTTACCTATGAAATATCATTTCTGGGGCTGGAGAGATGGCTCGGTGGTTAAGAGCTTTGCCTGCTCTTCCAGAGGTCCTGAGTTCAATTCCCAGCAACCACATGGTGGCTCACAACCATATGCAGTGAGATTTGGTGCCCTCTTCAGGCCTGCAGGGATACACGCAGGCAGAATACTGTATACATAATAAATAAATAATTAAAAAAGAAATATCATTTCTGGTGACTTAATTGCCCTGTGTCAGTGATTGATAGAGGAGTGAGTATGTGACCTGGCTCTGGACATTAAGATAGAAACAAAACATTTCCTTCTTCATTGAAGAGGATATTCTTGAAGAATGTAGCCTTTGTGTGGAAGATGTAGGAGGACTTGATATCCAGATCTGTGATGTGAGGCAAAGACCTTGAGAAGTCAAAAAACAGAATGGCAGGGTGGAGAGAGCTGGGTCCTTTGCTTTCCAGAAACCTCAGATGTTCTTACAGTTGACGAATCAGGATGGTCAGATAGATAGCATACTGCAGACAGATGTGGATGCCGTGTCCCTTCTACTGCAGACAGATGTGGATGCCGTGTCCCTTCTACTGCAGACCAGAGGTGGATGCTGTGCCCCTTCATTACTGACCAGGGGACGGTCAGATCAAAGCCACTTCCATTGTTGCTATCTATTTCCTCCCTACTCATGAGAGGTTGTGGGACATCAGGGACATTACAACAGTGACTCACAAACCCCTAAAGCCCTGGAGACTTTTTGAACTTTGGTGACAGGAACCGGTGGAGAGGTCCACGCAGAACTGGAGCTGAGTGCAGATGACTCAGCCATAATGAGATGCTCCCAGCACCTTTGTTAGCTCCTCTTCCCCCTTTGTCAGCCATCCTTCATCATGCCCCAGTTTCAGGGTATATTTTTAGAAGAAATAAACTCTCACAGCCTAGAATTACACAATTCCTCCAGGAGCTTGGCATCACCTGCTGAGGGAGTGAGCCACCAAGCAGGCACGTGGAGAGCATTCCCCTGGTCAACCCCCTGGCAGTTAGTAAGCCTACTGACCCAGAAGGGTAGGCAGATGGGCCCACAAGGGAAACAGTTCACCTTTCTAGAAAGCCCTATTTCACCAGTCTCAAGAGAGAGCACTGTGATCCAAAATCCGGAGCATGGGAGCCTTCTCTGCAGACACAGGGTTCACTTCACCTCTCCTTATAACTAAACACCAGCAACACTCCTGCCCCACGGTACAGCTAGCAGCTAAAAGGTCCTCCCACATTTTGAATCGTCCTTGGCTGGAGAGGGCACAGAGGGCCCTGTATCTAGGGCTCATGCTCCGAAATGACATTGGGGTGGATGATCAGCACCTCTGTGGCTCTGTTCTTGTCCCTAGAGGTAAGTGCCTCATTCCACCTCACTCGGGCCTGCCTGTCATCACCCACACAAGCAATGAGGCAGGAAATGTTTGTTTTACTTGCCCAGGGGCTAATTTGCACTGGTTGTTTGTCAGTTTTTACACTATTTGGTTTTCAACATTCTCCACAAATTCTTAAAATATTCAGAGCAACTGTTGAGAGGAGCCAGCGAGCCCTCCCTGCTCAGAGCAACTGCACACACTCTGTCAGGGCCTTGTGAGGTTTTACAGGGAAACAACTTCTCATTAGCACTGGGGGTGGGGCTTTCTCCAGAAAGGAGACCTTCAGCCACTGATTTAGGGAATGGATAGGGCACATGGTGTCAAGTGCCCACTTGGCTCTTGGCTGGAGCATGGAGGCTTTGCGGGTGGCAGATGCTTCAGGCTCCTCATTTTTTTCAAGGGTTCTTTACAATCATACAACACTTATTTATCTATTTATGCTTTTTAAGATTAATTTTATTTTAGAGTCTGTATATACCTGGGGGTCGGTGCCCTGGAGCTGGAGTTACAAGCAGTTTTGAGCTACCTGATGTAGGTCATAGACCCAAACTTCTGCCCTCTGAAAGAGCAGCAGGTGCTCTTAACCACTGAACCACGTCTCCAGCGTGTGCCTTATTTTAATTTTTCCCCATTAATCATTAAAAAGTCACACATCTTCCTGGATATACATTTATTTGAGAAATTTGTGGAGCAACTGCTGTGTGCTCAAGTCAATTACTTCTTCAGCCTTGATGTCCTGTGCAAGGCTGATGTCATAGCACTCGATGATCCCGGGCTGACAATGCAGTAGAGGGCTGGGAACATAGCTTTGTGGGTAGAGTGTGGGTAGACCCCCACAACACTGAATAAACAGGGTGTGGTAGCATACACCTGCTACCCAGCATGCTGGAAGTAGTGGCATAAGTACCTGAAGCTCAAAGTCATTATAGTCAACATAGAGAGTTCAAGGTCAGCCTGGGCTACAGAAAACCCTGTCTCAAAAAAACAAAACAAAACCAAACAAAACAGACGGGAAAGGGACAGGAAATACAAGGAGGAACATAAAGCATGGGGGGGCAGAGAAAAGGGGGTGATGTTACTTCAGAGAGGGTGGCTGTTGGGAAGGGCACAGTGAGGATGTGAGTAGAGCCAACTTCTAGAAGGGTACTCCAGGTGTAAAGGGCGACCAGAAGAAGGCCTGAGCATGAGGGACATGTGATGGACCAGGGCACAGCAGGCAGGATTGAGGGAAGCAAAGAGTGCAGGGAGAGGTCAGGCATGTGTGGGTCTGCCGGGGCGCCTGGAGGGGCACTTGGGGGATGACCCCTCCTGGTTTCTATTTTCAAAGGAGCACACCAACTCCTGTGTAAGGGATTTTGGAGTCTATTTCACCAGTTAAGACTGCGCAAAAGGGCAACTCATGGTTGCCCTTTCCACCTGGAGTGCCCTTCTAGAAAATTTCACACGACTGGGAAACAAAGTGGCCAAGTGGTGACAGATGGACAGGCTTCATAAGATTTGCTGATGACTTGAATAAATAGAGCAAGGATGAGATCAGAGTCGAGATCAATTCTGGATTCCCAGCCTGCGTCTTGGGGTCAGTCACTCACAGTGCTGAGCTGGTTGGGAAGGAGACAAGGCCAAGCTCGACGTCTCCAGAACATAGTGGCTGAGAATAATCAACAAATACTGGTGGAGTGAAATGAGATGTCGAGATAGCTCCCTGAGCAGGGGAACCCTAACTCTGTCATCTGATCCCCTTAGGGAGATCCCATGGGACTTCACTTGGCAGCAGGTGTCTGGCATGCAGGACTCAGGCACTTGGGCATCCCTGCAGGTTAGAGATGGGTGTCTTACAAACCACTCCAACTAGAAAGAGCCAAAAGAATTAGTTGGGGAGACTCAAAACAGCATTGCTGATGGGCCTTACACACAGGAAGGGTGGATTACAATCCGCCTGTCATAAGTGCCATACATGGGTGTCATTGTTTCCACAGACCTGCAAGGCCCTCCTACCCAAAGCAGCAGCTGTAGAGGTTCAGTCTGCATTTTTTGAAAAGACCTACACCCAAAGTAATGACTATATCCACTACTAGTAATATATATTAGTTACCCAAGTAATGGGTTTCATTATAACACGTTCATACATGTGCATAATGCATATAACATGTTCATACATGTATAATGTATTTCATCATATTCACCCCTATTACTCTCTTGTTCCTTCACCCCACAGGTCTCTTTTCTCTTTGAAGCTAAATTACTTGTGCACGTGCATGCATGCGTGTGCACGTGTGTGTGTGTGTGTGTGTGTGTGTGTGTGTGTGAGACACAATGGGTTGGATGAGTGAGAGGTTATTTACAGTAGCCTGGGTAACTTATCAGATAATATATCAATGAAGGAAATGTCTCTTCCTCCAAGTTTCAATCTTGAGTGACTGACTGGCTGATAAGGTATGGGCAGGTGTCTTTGATTTTCTTAGTATCTTTTATAATGATCAATAAACAGTCAGCAATTCCTATTTCCAATAAGCAGCAAACTCCCTGCCTATGAGAGCTTCAAAAGTTCTTGTGTATAGCCCACTCTCCAGCCCTGCAGCACACATGGGCATTCCCCAATGTTTAGGAGGCAGAGTGGGACTCCTGCCATCAGTCTAGCCAGAGATGCCTCTGGCGGCTTCCCTAGTATTGGACTTTTCTTATACCAAGACAGTAGATGCCAACCAGCCACATATCCTTCATACCATTAGCAAGGGCTCATGTGGTTCGGTTTTGGGTGGAATTGTACTCTAGCTATGTGGTAGGAAAAGTAACTAAAGCTATTCCATTTTCACCTCTTATTCCTCACATCCAACCAAAGAGAACCTCCACTCACCACCTGTCACTGGGCTAGGTCCCCAAACTGCTTGCCAGTTCTTGTTCACAGTCCCACTGACTCTGATGCCCCTTGATGTAGCATAGAAAGGAAAAGTTATGGGGACACAGAAGGGAGGGGGCTCCTCAGACAGGAGTCACCCAAGCCTCTTGCCAGCAGAGAAGCACAGTTCCCGACTGTTCGTTCGCGGCTTTCCTCCTTACACACCTGGAAGCCTGTAACTCTAGAACTTTCACCAGAAGCCTCATTTATAAAGAAGGGTCATATGCTAGCTTCTTGTGTAACCCTGAAGTCTCCTGGCTTTCTCTGATAAACTATAATTCTATCCAAGGCATCTCCAGAGCCATCCTATAATCGCTCTTATCAAAAGAAGGGCCAACAGGATGGTCCAGTGGGTAAAGATGCTTGCCATCAAGCGTGATGCCCAGAGTTGGAATTCCAGGATTCCACATCATGGAAGGCAAGAATCGACCCCTGCAAGTTGTCCTTTGACTTCCACACATATGCACACCCAAATAAATAAATGACTGAATGAATGAATGATAGGGGAAGGGAAAAAAGGTTTTCTCAGTAATCTTTTGAGATATAACTTGAGAGCCACGAAAATAGTATATATAGTGTGCTGGCTAGTTTTTTCTTTTTATTGCTTTATAAATAATACCATTCAAAATTTCAACCTCCTCCCCTCCTCCCATTTCCCTCCTGCTCTCCCCCTCCCCCTCCTTCCTCCCCCTCCAGTCCTGTCCTGTGGGAAGTCCAAGGCCCTCCCCCCCATCCAGGCCTAGGAAGGTGTGCATCCAAACAGACTAGGATCCCAAAAAGTGTACTGGCTACTTTTATGTCACCTTGCCAAAAGCTAGAGTCACTGGAGAAGGAGCCTCAATTGAGAAAATGCCTCCATTAGATTGAGTTGTAGGCAAGCCTATAGGGCATTTTCTTAATTAGTGATTGATGGGAGAGGTCCAGCCCATTGTGGGTGGGGCCACTCCTGGACTGGTGATAAGAAAATAGACTGAGCAAGCCATGAAGAGCAAGTCAGTAAGCAGCACCCCTCCGTTGTCAGTTACTGCCCTGACTTCTTTATTGATGAGCTATGTTGTGAAGTGTAAGTCAAATAAACCCTTTCCTCCACCACTTGCTGTTGGTCGTGGTGTTCATCACAGCAATAGTAACCCTGAGCAGGACACAGAGCTGACAGCTAAGATGTTTCAGCTGAGGCTCCTCCTTGCAGAACCTGCACCCATGCTTGAGTGTCCATCTCTCCTAACTCTCATGCTTAAGCCTATGGTGAAGAGCTTCAATAAAAATCTCCAGTTCTGCCTCTCAGTGCCTAGTCCTGAAATGCTTTTTCTCATCAAAGGCATAAATCTTCATTTGCCTGGGTGGAGGCCTCTATAGAGTTAGGAGAACTTCTCAGGTTGCTGAGGATGACATTGTGGAACTGCATTGATACCCCCTTACTTGTCAAACTCCTCCTAAGTCTGGTCCCTGTCCGTCAGCCTTGTATGCCACTTTTATTTTAAACTTTTCTTTCTTTCTTTTCTTTCTTTCTTTCTTTCTTTCTTTCTTTCTTTCTTT
>LOJH01007013.1:20396-31605 GCA_001685095.1 Ellobius talpinus | reverse complement strand
AGTGTAAGTGGAAATCCTCTACGTGGCGGGATTGTGTGCCCTCGTGTCCGAGAACGCCACGGGGCTCGTGTCCAGGGGGGAGGTTTGGATGGCGCGCCCCTGGCAGGGTCAGCAGACTGTGGACTGGGTGGTGAGGAAGAGGAGGAAGGGGATGCTGCGGAGGAGGAAGAGACAAGGAGTATCAACCACCCTCGCGCCCCGCGCCCGGAGGGAGCTAGGAGCACTGAGCCCGCCCAGTCCAAAGGAACCCAGACGCAATTCCGGGAGCCAAGCTGTGCAAAGAGAAGAGGGGGAACGCAAGGAAACCCGGGGGGACTCTGGTAGGAGGTGGCGCCAAGGAGGTGCTGGCTCCTCCAAAGTCCGACTGCTTTTAAGAAGTAGTATTGTATTTTTACCCGGTCTGGTTACAACATAAAAGTTCAAGTGCGTGCGACTGCCGAACTTTAAAGCAACCCTGGGGCTGCCTTGAATGCTGGCTGGAAGGTCTGTCCACAGAGAAAAATGTGGGTCCTGAGGGACCCCTTTACTAATCCAGGAACTGCTGGCAACTAGAATCTGCATTGGGAGGAGCCGGATGCAAGGATGCTGGGAGGGACAAACAGAAGCTTGGTGACCTCTGAGCCTGGCCACCGCCCCTCAGATGTCTAGGTCAGAAATGAATTCGGACATCAAAATCCCAGAGAGTCTACTTACCAGATACTCCTTCTCCGTCCTCCTGTCCCCTGGGCGCCACAACCTTCAAGGCCACTAGCTCTTCTTAGGCTCTCCTGCATGTTCTCCCCATCCCGACAGAGTGAAAACGACCCATCTCCCTCCCTAACTCACTTAACAGCCAAGAATTTCAGCAAACAGCCAGAAAGAAAGCGAAGTCGTCCCCCCCTCAACACACGCCCGAGGAAGGAGGTGAATAAGCACCCTTTTAATTTGAAAAATAGTAATTAAAACTCCAACTTTTAAGCTACGCAACATAATCTATTAATTGGGCGCTATTAACATGCCGTTTTACTAAGCATAGCACACAGAAGTCCGATTGTGACAGAGGGGTGTTTTCAATGAAAGTGGAGTTATTTTAACTGCAGACTGTTTACTTTTCTGTGGTTTAGTCTATAACTTTCTCTTTTTCTTGCTTCAGAATTCTGCTCCATGAAGCAAAGCTCTTAGCTCCCAGACATTCCAAAAAGTCTGCCAAAATAATAGAAAAAAAAAAGAAAGGAGGGGAGAAAAAACACAGAGACCCCCAAGTCTGGGTCAGGCTTAGGGTTGTTTGTGGGCAGCAGCAGCATGCTCCTCCCCAAGCAGTCTGCATCTTAAAACAATAATAATTATTAATAATAATAAGTCATCAGGTATCTTATTTACTAGGGGGAAAAATAAAAATGAGTCTAAGTAGTTGAACGCAGAAACTGTCTATTCCTAAACCTATGGGTTCCAATGTGACCTTTAACCTTACCGTTGCCAAAACTGGACTCATTAATCTAACTAGACAACAAAGTGTTTCCCTGTAAAACTGTCCACATTTATGAAATGCTAGAACACATCTTTACACATCTTTGAAATTTCTAGACCAGCTGGCGCATCCTGGTGGTTCAGATACAAGCCCACCTCTCTCCCTGGGGTGGACAAGAAGAGAGGGCAATAAATGTGAGCATCGAAAATGAAGTTTCTAACATGCATACATCACCCTCTGCTTTGTAAGGTCAACTGTCAGGCTGCACAAAGTCGGTGGCCCAGTGGCATCTCTCCCTCCCTCGTCTGCCTAGTCTTTTAGAATTGTGTGCTCACTAGTAACACGGTGTTGGTTTGTTTGTGTTTGTTTGTAACCGGATATCATGTAGCCCAGGTTGACCTCAAACTTTTTGTGTAGCTGAGAAGACCCTAGACTTCAGCTGTCTGCCTCCTGGGTGCTAGGATTAACACTGTGCCTCACTTTACCGAGTTTATATAGTACTGGGAACCTAACCCAGGACTTAGTGTGGGAGCCAAGCCCTCTGTGAACTGAGATACATCCCCAGTCCCAACGACACATGAGTTACAAAGTCGTCATTCATGAGGGTCCTAAAACTATCTGACATGCCTCTCCCCTTAATTATCAAAAGTACACTTTGGTTCTTTATTTCTGTCATCCAGCTACTCTGGATTGAAGTCCTCTGACTAGATTTCATTCTCTTGATTGTTAGTTTATAAAACTTGCCCCAGGAATCCCTTAACATTTAGGGGAGCACTTTGAAGTAAACAGATTCTGACCCCATCTGGGGAGCCGGGGAGCCCAGGGAGTAGAGAGCCTCTATATGTTTTTAACTCATTTCTCAATCCCGCAGCCCAGAGGATAATAACGACATATAAAACCACAGAGGGGTGCCTTATGAGCACTCATTGGCAAATGGACATGGCTCAAAAACAATAATAATAAAGAACCATCATTTAACAGAGAAAAAGGCATAATTTCACCAACCCAAGCTACAAAACACAATTTGATACAAGTTCATTTGTGAGGTTCTCCCCCATCCACATCCCCCTTTCTCTAAGGGATCCTGTACAAGCACAGAGGGATCTCTTTAAAGAACAAAAACAACTGGGGAAGGAGGGAGGGAGGGAGGGACAGAGGGAGGGACGGAGGGAGGGAGGGAGGCAAGCCTTTTCATGAAGCCAGGATCCTTAACTTCGAAGGACCTTATTATCCAGAACCCCATCTTGCACAGAGCTGACTACATCTCTGTAGGCTCATCTTGTCGTCATAATTAGAAAGTACTTTCTGTCTGCTCTTGTAATCCCTGCCATGACCTCAGCACTGTCAGTGTGATGGATGGCTGAGGTCAAACAGGAGGAAATAAGTCTGGATGGGGCAAATCCGCGAGTTAATTTGTGAGGTCAGTGGAATGCCAGTGCTGCAGATGGGCTCACTCCTCACACAGACTGAGGACAAACGCAGTCATTCTAATTAACTGAAAGCATTGCTCTGAAGGAAGGCTTTGAGGAACGCTGCTTGACACATTCCAATAGAATTAATATTTTTTAAGTATCTCACTCAAGAGCTGTTCGTCTTCCTATATAAAGTTTTGTGGTCCATCTAATTCTTTTTAAAATCCCTTTTATCCAAAAGATGTTTTGGATTAATTTAAGCATTTGTCACTGGGTAATATCAAGTTCCTTTTCAGTGGAGTGTCTTGCATTGGGTTGTCACACCTGTTAAATATAAGCGTCTTTTGCTTTTGATAGTCTAAGAAGGGCCTTAAAAGGTTTACGTCCTTCAATATGGAGATTTAATTGTTCTACCTATAATAAAAATAATCCCTATAAAATTCAAATTGGGGGTATTTCAAAGCTAGAAGAACTATTGGATTGGTATGTAAACGTTGCAGTTCAAAAAGGCTTCCACTTTTAATATAGCAGGCACGGCGTTATGAGTTATAAAGCCCTGGTTATCATTTTGGAAGGTCTGGTCTTTATTGTCCTTGCCTGAGTGTCTTTGAGTTTGCTTTACGGCCCAACATCTCTGTGAGTGCATGTGTTAAATATGGGAAGGGTAGCTATCCCCCTGCAGTAACTGCTCACGATGAGGGAGGAAGAAGTCTCCGTTCCAGCTGAGGTCTGGAGTGGGGCTTCTCACACCATCACAGAGGTCTCACTGCTGAGCTCCAGTGTCTCAGAAGGTACCATCTGAGGATTGCCAGGATGAGAGATGTTCTGGATTCCATCCCTCCTGGAAGCCTGAGTCGTTTCCCACAGCCTGGACTGGACCAACTGGGGCTGTTTTCTATCCTGAAAACAGGGTCCAACTTGGATGAAGTTTAGCATCACTAAGGGGAGGTCCTTCTGCATCAAATGTCAATCACACACTCACACACCACCAGACAAAGGATGCAAGTATCAGAAAGCTAGGGTCAGAAGCTTTGTATGCAACATCCCTGGTCCCGTCCCCAGAAGTCCACCTACCCGTTTCTGAGGGCTGTCATTGACAGATGGGTGCATGGCACGTGTTATTAGCAAATCTAAGAAGTCAGGTCGGAGTGCCTTGTGTCCTTCCAGGCAAACTAACACCGTGCAATGCTTCCCCTGACGGTTCATTCTGCCTCAGATGCAATTTGTCTGCAGCCTGCACAGCAGTTCCCAATAACACATGGTGACCACAAACTTCTCTGTAAAATTGCATAATACATAATTCCTATCAACTTACATAATGCACAAAGTAAGTTGATGTGAAACACATTGTACATCTATCAGTGAGCCTTGTTGACAGGGGTTATGCAAAATGGACCCAAGTCTCTATTTGTATTTTTAAAATGGAATTATCTAGAGTGCAAGGGGATTTGCCCTGGCCCTTCTGATGATTATATTTGGGCAATCCATTCAATATGACAACAACTCTATCTGGATCAGGTCCTCTCATGTCACATGCACTTCAGTAATGTCATCCCTCGTGACCAAAATAGTTATTTCTTTGGGAGCTTGAGACAATTTCTTATCAGTGATTTTGTGTTGATAAATTGACACAGTACAGTAACACAAGTAAAAACAGCATCTTAATTACTTTATCTAGTTCGATACGTTATAGATTGTCCAGCTATAAATGATGGTGTATGATCCGAGTGGGCCAAAAGTCTACTCAAATAGAACATTCTGATAACTAGCTACAATGCTTAAGGATGGAAATCAGCCCCTATTCCTCACATAACCTTTGGCAAGCGGGTCATAGCTACTTGACAGAGACCTCGGTTTTCTTAAACATAAAATGGCTGAAGTAGACGGCCTAGAATCTGCTGTGGTAGTTGGAATGAGAAATGTTCCCCATACGCCCACATAGTGAACACCTGGTTCCTGGTTTGTGATACTGTTTGGAAAGAGTGTGGAACCTTTGGGAGGTGGAGCCTTGCTAAAGCGAGGACATCACTGGCTGGGGGTGGGCTTTAAGACTTTATAGCTTTGCCCTGCTTCCAGATCACTCTGTAGCTTCCTGTATGACCAGATGTGATTTCTCAGCACTCTGCTTCTATGCCTTCCTAGGGGTTATGACATCCCCTAACCCTGAAACCTGATGCCAAAATGAACTCTCTTCCATAAACTGCTTTGGTCTTGATATTTTATCACAGTGTCCTACTTAAGGTTCTATTGCTATGAAAAGACACCGTGACCACGCCAACTCTTATAAAGGAAAACATTTAATTGGGGCTAGCAGACAATTCAGAGGTTTACTCTATTATCACCATGGCAGGAAGCATAGCGGCATGTGGGCAGACATGGTGCTGGAGAGGCAGCTGAGAGTTCTACATCTGATCCAAAGGTAGCAGGAAAAGGGAATGACACTGGGCCTGGCTTGAGGTTCTGAAACCTCAGAATCCACCTCTGTGACACACTTCCTTCAGTAAGGCTACAGCTCCAATAATGTCACTCCCCGTGAGCCTTTGGAGGTCGTTTTTATTCAAACCACCACATTCCAAGTCCCTGCCCCCCATAAGCTTGTAACCATATCATAACGCAAAATGCAGCTACAAAAGTCCCTATAGTCTATCACAGTCTCAACAATGTTTAAAAGTCTAAAGTTCAAAATCTCTTTGGAGATCTATGCAACCTTTTAACTGTAATCCCCTATAAAATAGAAATAAAAAACAGATCACATACTTTCAACATACAATGGCACAGTATATACATAACTGTTCCAAAGGGGAGAAAAGGGAGCATGGTGGGGAAATACTGGACCAAAGCAAGACCAAAACCCAGCAAACCCAAAACTCTGCATCTCTATATCTTATGCCAAAACACTCTTCAGCTCTCCAACTCCTTCAGCTTTGTTGACTGCAACACACTTCTCTCTCTTGGGCCGGTTCCACTCCCTGTTAGCAGCTCTCCTTGGCAGGGATCCCACAGCTCTGGCACCTCCAACATCTTGGGATCTCTAAGGCAACCCAGGCTTCAACTTCATGGCTTCACTCATGCCTTCTCTGGGCCTCCTTGCAGGGACACCCTTGCCACACACCTGTCCTCAGCGACTTTCCTTAGTCTTGGAGGGAGATTCCATACCCCTTTCTTATATCCTTGCCTCTAAAGCCAGAACCATGTGGCTGAAGCTTGCTGGTGCTGAAGCAGTGAATGAGCCCCCTTGTTCAATTACATCTTCACCAACTTTCTGTTTTCCATGGTTTCCTTTACTGCCTAAGCTTGGCTGTCCTGGACTTTGCTCTGTAGACCAGGCTGGCCTTGAACTCTGAACTCCACCTGCCTCTGCTTTCCAAGTGCTGGGATTAAAAGTGTGGCCACCGCACCTAGCCCTATGCTTTTCTTTAATTCCTTTTCACAAACTGGACGCTTAGCTGGGTGGATCTTGCCCTGAGGTCACCTCTCTCTTTATTCCAGTTAGCATTAGGCTTTGCTTTAGTCTGTTCATCTCCTTGAACTCAGGACTTAACTTTTGTATTTTTCCTTTCTTAGCTTGCTCCTTTTCATCATTAATTTGCATAAGCGTGGTCACTAATAATCACATAACACAGTCAATGCTAGACTGTTTTGGGGTTTCCTCTGACAATAGAGTTAATCCATAACTCTTCACTTTAGCCTCAGGCAGATATATTTTTTTTGAAAAGGGCAAAAAAGCAGTTACATTCTTTGCCAAAATGTCACAAGAACAGTTTCTAGGCCACACACTAAATTCTCCTCCTCCAAAACCACTTGACCTGTGCACTCACAGTTCAAACCACCCTCAGTACCACTGTCTCCCATGTGCCTACAAGTGTGCCCCATTATGGCCCACTGAAAGCATTCAGCTGCTTTTCTAATCCAGAGTCACAAAGGCCCCATATTTCTACCATCATCATGGTGGGAAGCGTGGAGATGCACAGACAGACATGTTGCTGGAGAGGTAGCTGAGAGTCCTACATCTGGATCCAAACCAGCAAGAGTGGGGAGCACGTGCAGGAAGGAGAGGGAGACTGGGCCTGGCTGGAGCTTCTGAAACCTGAAAGCCTGCAACATCCAATAAGGCCACACCTGTTCTAACAAGGCCACACCTCCTAATAATGCCACTCCTTGTAAGCCTTTGGGGGCCATCTTCATTCAAACCATAACACGTAGCAATAGTAACTAATACATTAGACCAATGCAGGACTTTTAAGGGAAGTTCAGACATAATTCATCTTCACATAATTGATTGATCGGAAGCTGCCAAGAACACCACTTCTCTTGGATAAACCCTTTGCACACACTCCTTGCCAGCTCTCCTCATCAGTGTGCCAAGGATGACCTCTCTTCCACCCCATGTCCATCTAGGCTGGGTGGAGAGCAGCAACCTGGCCTGGTCTCCATCTCCAAATCACCTGGGAGCTTCCAAATGCTGCCATCCTCAGGAATCCTCTCTCAGCCTCCCGAGTCAGAGCCCAGAGAACATAGAGATGAGATGGCGCTGTGGACAAATGCTCTGAGACTCTTCCTTCCATAGTTGTAGGACAACAGCCACAGAAATCTAAGCCATTGAGTGGATGATGAAAACACTCCAGAATCTTCCCCTAGTCAGACATTTCTGGGTGGGTGCATTTAAAATAAAGACTGAGACTGGGCAGGGGCTTGATATACAAGCATGAGGGCCCTAGTTTGTAAAAACAAAACAAAAATAAAAACCAAGATGAGGGCTGGAGAGACGGTTCTCTTCCAGAGTTGCTCTTCCGGAGGACCCAGAGTTGATTCCCAGCATCCACATGGCAGATCACAATCATCTGTAGCTCTAGTTCTAAAGGATCTGATACACTCTTCTGCCCCCTCCAGCACTGCACACATATGCTGAACAGATATACATGCAGGCAAGTTACCCGTTCATGTGAAATGAAATGGTGAAGTAAAATAATGGGTGACATCATCACTACAATTCAGAGAAATGGCACTCAAGTTTGACCTTTGGCCTCCATATACACATGCATGTATGTACATTTACATTCAAACACATACACCTCTCCACACAAATACACATGCACAGACACATGTGCACACACACACACAAAAAAATAAAATAAAACTCATGTCCCTAAGCAACTGCTTAGCCATAATCCCTTCTTATTTCTTATCCCAAGTCTTTGAAGCTTGGGATCTCATCCTCACCGCTCCCCTTTAGCTGAAGTGACTTGTCTACATCATGGTAGACAGAGACCACACTCAAGACACTGACAAGACTCCAAGTTCACACAGCTGGTGAGTCAAACTGCAGACCCAGTACTCTTAAAAGTACCCAGTGCACCCCCCCAGCTTGGCATTCTTCCTTATTCCAAATCTACTAGCGTTTCCCTGGCAAGAAGAGCCTCACTTCTTTCCGGCCCTCCCTTGTTCTGGCATCACCATTTATGCCGGTGACTGTGTGCATATTCAGAAGGGGCTTGAGTTCTCTTGTAACAGTCGCACAAAGAATTGCATCTTTGAACTCTTGCACTCAGTCACTGTTATGGGTCTTGACTGTGCGCCTGGTTCCTGGCATCTCCCTGAGTCACCTAACCTGCACCCCATCTTGCAGTTACTTCCTGTGCGATGGTCAGATTTCCCGTGAACCTGCCAGGGTGACTATCTGAGAATTCCCAGTATGCCACTTGTTTTGACTAGAAGAGAGAATGCCTTTTCCCCGTGAGACTTGCTGATGGTACAGAAGGGCAAGTTAGGAGTTCTTATAGGAAAAAGCCAGGATGTACAGCCCCAGAGAAAGCCGCCTCTGTCTCTGAGACTCTTGGCCATGAGCTCAGGGCTCCCATGATGGAGGCAAAAGGAGAGTATTGCGCATCGTTAGGATAGAACTGGAAAGCTTAGACTCAAGAGGGGAGAAAACCATGGAGAAAGACTCCTTCAGAAACCCAGGGGAGTCAGGAGAAACAAAGGGAAGAGCAGAGAGCAAAACAGTCCGAGCCCCAACTGCATTCTCAGGCTTCTGCCTGGAGATGCAAAGCCAGCGAGGGTAACTCTCTGAAGCAGCTGTTCACACCAATTCTCCCTCAACAGCCCAGAGTCAGGGAAGAGGAGGAAGTCTTGGGTGACATAGCTGAGACCCCCACAGGATGGTGCCGATATGGTAAAGCCACGCCAACCTTGTAAGTCAACTTTTGGGGTGGTAGGCTGGGTAGAGAGTGAGGTTGAGCCTGCTGATAACAACCAGCAGATTAAAAAATGGGGGATATGCTAGAAGGTGCCTGGACAACCCCCAGAGAGTCCCACCGCGTGGGCTGAGTGAAAACTACGAGGGTAGGGACTCTTCCTAGAGACCATGGCATACTGAGTCTGAGGACGGCGTTACCTCCAGAGAGGAGGGAGCTACTCCCAGTGTGGTCCCTGGCTCAGGACCAGCCTGTGGAATTTGTTACCAGTTATGACAAGATAAGTCCAGAAATTGACAGTGAGTGTGGAAAAATGTTTATAGGAGTCTGACAGAGAGCTTTTATGCTCATTCAACCTAATAATAAAAAATTCGAGCTTAGATTTCATATGTCTCTTCTCATTCTGGTAACATTTTTTCATATTTTATAAAATATCTGTTAGCCATACACTGGAAATTTAAAAAATAAGAAGTAGGTTCCCACCACAGACAGCATGGGAAATTTTGCAATACATCACACCAATATCTCACTCCTGGCACCAACCTGGGAAGAGATCAAGGGGTGGCTACCAAGCATCTTATTAGAGGAAAATACTCACACACCTACACACACCTACACACACACACATACACGCACACACACACACCTACACATACACATACACGCACACACACACACACACCTACACACACACCCCTACACACACACGAGTCTACTCTTCATGGAAACCACAGCAGATTTATTGGTATCCAGACCATTACGCCGTAGCATTGGTGCCCAGCCAGCCTGCTTGAAGTAGAAGGGGTGGCAAACATGGCTTAATGGTAAACAGGAGCCAACTGTCATGGCCAACATTGGGCTTTAGGAGCTGAGGGGATGACATAGAGGCCCAGGAAGACCTGGAATCCCATCACTGAGGAGAAGGGGGATTTGCAAACCTCTCTGAGGGGCAAAGAAGATGTCATACAGGTCACATGTCACCTGAAAATACCCAAAGCTTTCTGTTACCCAGGAAGCTCCTGCCTTTCAGCCATCATCACCAAGGCCAGTGTGGGATCGTGGTTCCCTTACCTGATTCTTCCCTTCTTTGCAGCTCCTAACTTTTAACCAAAGAAGACAGAAAAAGTTGTGGAGAATAGGAATCAGACAGCACACCATTGTGCTACCCATGAGTGACCATGCTGTAAGAGTGGTGTGCTAGAGATCAGGGAGCACCCAGCACTGGGCACAGTGCACAAGGCAGCATGGACCCATGTGGTGCTGAGGATGCCGAGCACATCTGTCTCCCCAGGTGATGCTGAAGATACTGATCACATCTGTCTGCCCAAGTGGTGCTGAGGATACTGATCACATCTGTCTGTCCAAGTGGTGCTGAGGATGCCGAGCACATCTGTCTGCCCAAGTGGTACTGAGGATGCCGAGCACATCTGTCTGCCCAAGTGGTACTGAGGATACTGATCACATCTGTCTGCCCAAGTGGTGCTGAGGATACTGATCACATCTGTCTGTCCAAGTGGTGCTGAGGATGCCGAGCACATCTGTCTGCCCAAGTGGTACTGAGGATGCCGAGCACATCTGTCTGCCCAAGTGGTACTGAGGATACTGATCACATCTGTCTGCCCAAGTGGTGCTGAGGATACTGATCACATCTGTCTGTCCAAGTGGTGCTGAGGATGCCGAGTACATCTGTCTGACTGTGGAAGTCATAGAGACTCTTATGCTGTCTGCTGCCAGGGCAGGGTATGCTGTGTTCTGGGGCCATTCACACGCTCCTCCATTACACAGCTCAGCACATGCTAGTGATTACATGTATCTCCATTTTGCCTTATTTATCTTGGTACTCTCAGATCCTGGCACATGACAGATGCTGAATAAAATTGAATAAATGTTTTTTAAATTGGGTTGAAATGAATTAAATCAAGTCTACTTTGGCTTGGATTAAAATATACTGGTGATGAAGACAAAACTATAAAGCTGTTTGTATTCTCTCTCTCTGTCTCTCTCTGTCTCTCTCTCTGTCTCTCTCTGTCCCTCTCTCTGTCTCTCTCTGTCTCTCTCTCTGTCTTTCTCTCTCTCCCTCTCTCTGTCTCTCTCTCTGTCTTTCTCTGTCTCTGTCTCTCTGTCTCTCTCTGTCTCTCTCTGTCTCTCTCTGTCTC
>LOJH01007013.1:2193-14463 GCA_001685095.1 Ellobius talpinus | reverse complement strand
AGAGAGAGAGAGAGAGAGAGAGAGAGAGAGAGAGAGAGAGAAACACACACTGTATTTTAAACCTGGCAAATGGACACACACTTTGCCTGATACTTCCAATGTAAAGCAGGCTATGGTGAGATGGAGCTAGGCATTCACACTGTAAAGAGCTCATACTGCATTAAGATCAAGACTGTTAGACCCCAGGGCTTGCTAGAGGGTTTGATTTATAGCTTGAAGCTGACCTGTCCCAGTGATAACTTGTAGCTCACCAGTCTGCCAGCTCACCGTCACAGCCTTCTTGCTGGGCATGGCTCCACAGTCTTTGGAGATCCTTTAGTAGTGTATTTTTCAAGAGCCCAAAGCTTTTTGTAAGATGTTAGCACTCAGTCTCAAGACAGACCCAGGACCTAAGGAAGGGACTGCAAGGGGGGGGTGTTTATGGGCTTTAATGATGGATTGTGCCTTCCAGGGAGAAATGAGAGAAGAAACTTAGAGCCTGTCATTCACTAGCATTAAATAGCAGGACTGTGTGTGTGTGTGTGTGTGTGTGTCTGTGTGTCTGTCTGTCTGTCAGTCATAAAATGAGACAGAGATACTGAGATAGAAACAAAGATGGAGAGAGACAGAAGCAGAGAGATGGAGACAGACATAGAGACAGACACACCGAGACAGTCAGACGGAGAGAGAAACAATGAGACTAATACAAACACATAGAGGCGGAGACAGAGAGACAGACATAGAGACAGACACAGAAAGACACAAAGACAGACAGAGAGACAGACACAGGGCAGAGACCCTGAGACCCAGGGACAGAAGAACAGAGACAACAAAGATGCAGAGACAGAGAAACGGGCACACAGCGATGAAGACAGAGAGCCAGAGAGACTACGACTCTAAAATACAAAATAAAGTGAGCGGGTGCCTTGTCCCAGCTCTCCCAGAAGCAGATGTGACTTCCCTCTGCACTGGCCCTAACATGCTAGCCCCCAATCAACATGGAGGCCACCACAGCAGAACCTCCTGACTCTCAGCAGTCCCTTGCCTGTGGCCATCCTTTCTCCCAGTCCTCGTGCATGGAAGCCCAGACACAATACACGCTTCGTTCACCGAAAGCCTGACATCTGAATTATGAAGTAAGGGTCTACTGGGTTCAGTCTAAAGCAGTAGGGTCTGCCTGGATCAAGAATTGTCAGTTCAAGGATGCCTGGGCTACGCCCTTGGGACCAGTGATAGAGTTTGGTGGTGGAGCACTTGCCTAGTGCACAGAAGCCATGGGTTTGATGCCAAGCACAGGCTGAAGAGGTCGCTGTGAAGGAGAAGTAAGGAAAGGATGGGAGAACTGAAGGAAGCCTGGCCTGGGAAAGGTCTTGGCGTTCTCATGGCTGTGCCCAAGTTCAACCTGGACCCAGGTCTTTCCTAAAGCAAGCTCCTGGTTCATATGAGACTTTCTACACCCCATGGCCAAGGTTCCATCATCTCCCACTCCAAAAGTGGGAAGCCCACTCTTGCATACACTGGGGGCCTCCGTGCCTGTGCAGTGTCAGCCTATGGGGTATTTATCAATTCATAAAATGGAACATAGTCCTTCCTCAGAGTCCAGCTGATACTGGTGCCAGGACCCTTGGGGATACCAAGATCCACACTTGCTCCAGCCCATGATACAAGCTGGCATAGTACATGTATGTAAAGTCTATGTATGAAATTCACAGCACAAGTTCCCTGTTCTCCACGACATCTCCAAATGACTCCCAACACACTGTAGATTCCATGCCAATTCTTGCTCTTTAGTATTGTTTATGAAGTAATGACAATTCCAAAAGTAGATACACAGGGCAGCCACCTTAGGCCTAACTACCTAGTCTGTGGTCTGTGGTCTGTGGTCTGTGGTCTGTGGCTGACTGCGTCTCTGACCATGGAATTGGAAGGGATAAAAGTTCTCAAAGCAAGTTGGTGATATTGAGACGAGCAACCATAAAGCTAAAAGGTAATTGTGGGGGCTAGGCGGTGGTAGTACACACCTTTAATCCCAGCACTTGGGGACAGTGGCAGGGGGAGCTCTGTGAGTTCCAGGCCAGTCTGGTCTACAGAGAAAGTTCCAGGACAGGCACCAAAGCTACACAGAGAAATCCTGTCTCAAAACAGGAATAAAGAAAAAGTATTTGTGGAATATGCATGCGTCTTCATAACTATGTATCTTGTGATGTATACATATCTCTTTGTAAAATCGAGATAAAATCACCTATTGGTGTGTCTCATAGCTCTCTTGGCATCAAAGGTGTGATGGGCAAAAGTCACCTGGCGAGTTATCTGTAACAGATGGAACCATGGGAATTGAGCGAGCATTGCAGTAGAGCCAAAATCACGGGTCATGAATCCCCACTAATGATATTATAGTAAACGTTACAAGGGGAGTTTGTCTAAGAAACACTCAGTATCAGTAAGACAGAGGTGAAAATGAAAGTATATATTCTTACTTCTCATTCAGGTTTCCCAGGGCTGGTTTATGAAGCCACCTTGATTGAGAGCTCTCTAAAATCTTTTCACAATAGCCTCTACTCACACCCTTACCTGCAGGAGGCAGCAGAGAGTTGCATGCAGAGGCCTCTTGAGAATCTCAGGACAGAACATCAGGACAGCCAGCAGATCCTCCACTGGGGCCTGGACTTGGTTCCCCGAGGTCTTCAGTGAAGTCTCTGCCTCTGGACATTACTGCAGGTGGCAACAGTCCATTCTTCACTGGCCTGTTAGGTTTGGGAAGCTGGGAGTCAAGTCAAGATGGAGAAAGTTAATGGGACCAGGTCCTGTGGGCTGTGGGTAATCACTGCATGAAGGGACAGAACTTTGGCAGAGGGTAACAAGTCTGGGTCAGGCTACTGCAGGGATTAGAAATTGGGTCTTTTGCGGGTGTCACGAGGAGGAATACACAGAGATGTTTGGGGAAAATAGCAACATTTTGGCTCAAGCCGAGCCAAATCCTATAAAGGACTTCCTAATTCGATTTGGGGTGAGCCTATCACCTTACCAGGACCCTAGCAGAAAGTNAAAAAAAAACAGACAAAGATCTCCTAAGGGTAGTACACTGTGCCCTCGGAAACACAGTTAAGAACAGTAGGACATTTATTATGGCCATTTCAAAAGATGCCAATTTGGCCAGTGAAATTGAGCACAATGGGGCAGCCATGTAAGTCTGAACATTAGTCAAGGGCACAGTGTGAGTACACATTATGGGAAGCTTACCGTTTTGTTCTATAGAAAGCAGGCCTCTCTGATAAAAAAATTAATTCTCGTGCAAGGTTTGTACATGCCTCTGAATCGCCCCAGCTTTGTGCCCCTGTTAACTGTCACAAGGGTTAGATATGGTTGGTCACATGCACCTGTCATCCTGGCTACTTGGAAATCTGATGTAAGAAAATCACTTGAGCAGTGTGGGCAGCATAGAAGATGCGACCTCAAAACCAAGACCAAAACAAAGCAAAACTGTGATTCACAGTCTGCCTTCCAATCATGGTGCCTGGAGAGTTTGGCTGCTAATCCAGTGATGCTGACACATAAGGGTCTATTGCCATATTTGTTTTTGATAGAAAAGAAGCAGAGGTAAAGAAAGTCCACAGACTTTGGCCTGTGCCAGACGTGATGAGCTGAAGCTCCCTGAGTGGTGATGGCTTTGTCCCCCATCCCAGGGCAGTTCCAAGAGCTGTGTGAGAGGCAGAAGTCCTGCAAATGCAGAGCTGGGTGCTGCGTGGATGCCACATCCGACTCCAGCGACTCCAGGAAAGACACCGGAGACAGCTGCTCCAGCTTACGAACCAGGAAGGCGCTCATGACCATGTCCATCAGGAAACCATGAGTGACCTTCACCTCCCTCTCCAAAGCCCTGCTTCATGCCCTTCTCCGTAACCATTACTTCTGCTCAGTTAGGAACTCTACCCAGTTGCCCCACGCCCTTCTAAAGCCATCATCATCACTACTGGCCTTCAGGGGTGTGTGCAGTCAATGGCTGACCTTGCACACAGTGAGTCTAGTCACAACAGAGATCGCGCTCTGTGCTGTTGGGGCCAACTTCTACTTCGTGAGAGTTGTACAGTATTGACCTCCCCAGTGATACATCTCTCAGAACTTACTCCCCAGCCAGGTGGTACAGAGCTAGTTATCAGATCTTGTAATTCTCCAGCAATTCCCATAGTGCAGGACTTGGTATCAGGGTTTACCTGACTCAGCTCTCACTTGTTAAGGGTCTCCCGTGGGAACATGGTCTGATGCCAGCCAGGAGGGCAGCAGTGCTAGAGGAGGGCTTCAAGCATGCACTCCACCTTGCTGAACTGTGTTCCCTTCGGAGTCACCAGGATGGTCAGGGCTCTAGAGAGGGAGTGGCTCAGCAGGTAAGAGCACTGGCTGCTTTTCCAAAGAGCCCCAGTTAGCTTCCCAGCCCTGTGTCAGGTGACTCCCAACTGCCTGAACTCCAGCACCAGGGGATCCAACTTCCTCTCCAGGCTTCTGGCACCCACATACACATAGTGCACACACACACACACACGCACACACACACACGCACACACGCACACACATGCACACACACACATGCACATGCACGCACACACACACGCACACGCACATGCACAAACGCTGATGTGCATTCATGGAGTGCCCATGGTCATCACAGATGCACAGAGAGTGAGCTGACCTTCCAAGCATTTCCCAAAGCAGATTCTCCTATCCAAGAGCTTCAGTGATGGGCTGGCTCTGAGGCAGGGGAACAGGGAGGGCACAGAGTGGAATCTGGAAAACTGAAGCAAAGGCTGAAAAATCAACATATAAAAGAAATCAGGGAGTGGAGAGGAAGACTGGAAACCCCAACATCCCAAGATGGACTCCTATCAGAACATGCTTGAGAAAGTCACATAGTTCAAAGGACCCTAGAGCCTCTGACACAAACGCCCCATCTCACAGTGCCATGGAGCATCAGACATTACTGGCTGCCCCAGCCCGTTTGCTCCTCGGAAGTGTATTCTTTTTTTTACAAAACCAATTCTTCTCTTCCATGGCCACCACATGTCTCTGTCTTTGTTTTAGAACACAAGAACCTGGAAGTTCTTGCAGAAGCCCACAGAACCTAGTATCTCCTCAGGCTCAGGGCACCCAAGGAAAGAACATCACATAAAGCTGGGGGGTCCTAGAAGAGACCCTGGTTCAGTTAACATCTTACCTGTGAAAATGGCAGCCTGAAGAGGCCTCTAGTATGTATCCCTGGACATTTGCTGGGAGCACAGCATGGTCAGGGCAAAGCTGGTGGATTCCACTGGAAAGGGACTCCAGGGCCCTGTCGGGATCCTCACCAGTTCATCTTCAGCAGAGCCTCTCAGGGGGGCAGTCTTACAGACTCGTCTGTTGCGGGTTTTTTCTCCACTGTTTTTTTTCTGCAAACACAATCATTTTTTAAATGAATGAAATAGTGACGTGGTCAAAACTCGTTATCAGTCAGAAGATGCAAATAAAACATCATGTTCTGCACAGAATATATTCCCTGTGTCTACATGTAACACCTTTGTTGTGTTTGGCTGCGCCACTTATGTAGTGTGAATGAATGATGGATGGAATCAGCTCAATGGTTGCACTATGACCATATCCAGGGATGGAAGTTGAAATGGCATTTTCCTTGGTTATTTATACATTTCTCAATTATTGACCTTTTCTGAATTTAAAAAAAAATTAAGGTTTTAGGTTGAGGGGTAAGCTTGAGGGTGCTGTTCTTTTTTAATGACAGAATTATAGGTTATCAGTGTTGGAGGATCCTGGGAGATTACAGCTCGTTGTCTTTGTTTGTATCTCATAGTTGTCTTTCCTGAGTGTATCACCACGGAGATGGAAAGGACCCTCCCGCAAGGTCCCCAGTGAGGGAAGAGCACACAAGAGATCCCTTCCTGGATACTCACTCAGAGGCACTAGTCCCAGCTGTTTGAGGGTTCCTAGAGTTGTTTGGAGTTCATATGCCCCCCCAATCCCAACTCATCAAGATCCTGTGTCTTGCTGCATTGGGAGCCTGTAGTCCAAAGTGCCTTCATTGGTCCTGTTGTTTCCATTTCTGCCTCAGGGTGTTCTAACCTATCTGAGGACACCTGTCTCCCAAGCTGCCTGAACTTATCTGTTTCAAAGGTTCCTTTCTCACGAAGATAAAAGCTATTGAAAATCCTCAAGAGTTACGTGCATTGGGAAGTGGGGGGGTGTCCATCTGCTTTTCAAATTGGAGTCTTAAATGTAATGTGATAAGGTTAGTCAGGCTAGGCTGTGGGAAAAGCCAGAAACAAAAGACATTTCTATCCCTCGGACTGTCCTGGGCTGTTGGCAAGCTGTTCCCAAGTCCTCCTTTCCTGATGACCTTTCCCTTCCTTTTCCTCATCCCTGGAGAGTTTTCCTGCTCCCCACTTCTCCCACTCTTGGTAACCCCCCATGTCTCCTCCATTCTTTTTTGTCTCATTTTCTAAGATCGTCACTACCCAGAATGCAGAATACCACCACCCTTGGGCTTTGTCTTTAGTCCTCAGACTTTTCAAATGATTTTTCCAAAACACCTTAAGCCATTTTTGAAGTATAGGAGATTGCATCTTGATTTCATCTTGTTGTTTAATTTAACATGACTTTTAAATGATTTTAGAGCAGCTGTGTTGGAATCATAGGATAGGGCAGAGTTCCCATGAACTCTTCCCCCTTCCCCTCATGCACACCTCCCCCAGAGAGGACATCTGCTGCAGCTGATGGATGCGAGCTGACATTGTCACCACCCAGAGTTCATGTTTGTATTGTGTTTCACTCTTGTGTTGTATGTTCTGTGAGTTTCAGAAGTTTTAAGCAATTTCCATTTTTCCCTTCATGGTCTCTTTTCTTGATAACTATTGTGATTCCGATGCTCATTGTGGTGCTTAACCTTCCTTGTCGACCTGACTGGATTTGAAATTACCTATAAGATACTTCTGTAATTGGAGACTGTGCGTTTGTTTCCCGGTCACCCAGACCTGAATAATCACACAGAAACTATATTAATTACAACACTATTTGGCCAATGGCTCATGTGTATTCCTTCCAAGCTAGTTCTTACATCTTAAATCAACCTGTTTCTATTATTTTGTATTTTAGCACAAGGCTTGTGGTTTGTTACCTCTTGCTTCTTGAGTGGCTACATGGTGTCTCCTTGACTCTGTTTACTCTTTCTCTATTTTTCTGTTCGGATTTCCAGCCTAAATTTACTCTGCCCTGCCATAGACCAAAGCAGCTTCTTCATTAACCAATGGCAGTAAAACATATTCATGGCATACAGAGGGGAATCCCACATCACTTTTGGGTGTGTCTGTGACAGTGTTTCCAGAGAGGCCCAATGAAGGCGGGAAGACCCACTCTGAGTGTGGGTGCCGCTGTCTCGTGGGCTAGACTCCAGGATTAGATGGAAAGAGAGACAAGAGATTGCATGAACACCAACATTTACGTCTCTCTGCTTCCTGATGCGATATGACCAACAGCCTCACGCTCCTGGCTCCATGCCTTCCACACCATGATGGACTGTGTCTTGCTTCAAAACTTGAACTCAAATGAAATCTTTCTTCCTTAAGTTGCTTCTCATCAGGTGTTTCGTCATAGCAACAAGAACAGTAATTGATTTGAAGCATGACTGTCAGCTTACAGACTCTACCCAGGAGGCCAGCCTCTGGCCTTGTGTGTAAGGGACTGTCTAGACTAGGCTAACCTCTGGACAAGCCTATGCAGGATTATCTAGATTCAGTATATAACTGAAGTGCAAAGGCACACCTTAATGATGGGCGGCACCATTCCATAGGCCAGGGTCCTGGGCCGAATGCAAAGGAAAAAGCAAGTTTGGCGCTAGCCTTTCTCCCTCCCTGCTTCCTGAGTGTAGAAGAAGGTGACCAGCTACTCCACAGTCCTAAAGCCATGACAGACCACACCTCAAACTTAGAGCCAAAATATACCCTTCCTTCCTTCTTTAGATTGCTTTTGTTGGGTATTTTTTTGTCATAGCAACAAGACAAATAACCCATATACTCTCGGATAAGGCTAAGAATGAAAATTTTCAGAGGATCCCTGGAAGCCTCCATGGGCTCCAGTTAACCATGAAAGAGTTTCATTGCCTGATTTTAATGCCTTGGGTGAAGTACTCTTTCCATGTCTCGAGTCTCAGTGGAGGTGAGGGGGGACAAGGAGTTCAGAATCAGTGTGCATGACCTTTGAACTTTATTCCATTTCCCAGACATCAAACGGAGGAGGCGGCTGAAGACTCTCTGGACCTACACAGCATGAACAAGCCCCTGACAGAGAAGATGCTCACTAAAACACCAGATTACACTGTAAGCATCCTCACCTGGGCACCGAAGCAGACACAGTCCGTAACCAAGACCAGGGAAAACAAGCCGGACCAGTAAGAAGAGCCCACTGGAGCAGACTGAAGCCCGTCAGAGGTACCAGTGGGCTCATACACTGCTGCCACCACCGTCAATCCCATTAGCACCTCCAAAAGGAAAAGGGGGAAATATCAAAACTGAAGTTAAAGTCTATTTTAACCAGGTCTAATCCAGAATCTATATGTGTAACAGCCTGCGTGACAATTAGAGAAGCTTCTTCAGCTCTTAGTAGGAACAGTCACTGGAGCACAGCATCAAGCCTGTCGCAAGCCACTTTGCACTCGTTGACTATGAGGTCCTCCCTTGTTCCCTACCTACCATGGCACCTAAGTATGGTGTCTACTATTTCCCTTTCTCTGGGGTTACAGGTAAGCGAGGCTGGCCAGCGGAAGTGAATCACTTCCTGTGGTCACTGCTCTGCTCATGGTGTAGCTATTTTTGACAGTTGTATAAAATTCTAAATCCAACTCCAGGCGTGCGCTTTATTTGTTTAACAGGAACCTAATAAGCCACCACGGGAGTGGAGGCAGAAACTGGGAAGGGCTGAGTCAGTGCCGAGAAATGCAAGAGACACAACCTCATTGAAAGAAAATAAATCCCAACAGCGGCACCATCTCGGCAACTGCCGTGGAGAAAATGAGAAATCTCATTTGGAGCCAGGTCTATGGTGATGTGCCATTTCCTGCAGGAGAAACGAGTGTTTTTAAAGCAAGATAGTGCTTCCAGGATCCCGCATCAGGCAGCCAGCGTGATGGGAAACTCCCGTTCCTGACCAGAGCTGGTTCCTTCTCTTCCTCCGTTGAGACACCATTGTGTTTGTTGCCTGTGAGTCAGCTAAGAAGAAACGCTGTGATTTGACCTCAGTACCAAATGAGAGAGTGCAATGGTCTGCTGCATCTGCTGCAACACGTGTCAGCACCAGGCACCAACTCAACACAGTTGGCTCTTTTTCTGGAGGCTGGAGGTCCTGATGGAGGTCTCAGCAGGGTTGGCTTCCTCTTGGGGTGTTGGTGTCAGTTATGCCAGGCCCCCCTCATTGGCTGGTGGGTATCCGCCTTCCTTCTGAACACTTCTGGTTCTGCCTTCCTTCTGCATTGCTGTGTCCAAGTGTTCTCATCTTGAAAGAACTTCAGTCATACTGGACAGATGTCCAGGCGAATGATTTCAATTCTACTTAGTCATTTCATAAAAGACCCTTCCACAGAGCTGGCGAGATGGTACCATAGCTAAAGTGCTTTGTGTGTAAATGAGAGGACCTAAATTTGAATTCCCAGCACCCACATAACCTAAGCATGGCTGTGTAAGTCTCTAATGCTACTGTTGAGGTGTAGAGCCAGGCAGAGCTCCCTCGTCAACCAGCCTTGTCAAAGAGTAGGCTTCCA
Organism: Ellobius talpinus; assembly: GCA_001685095.1. Classification (NCBI taxonomy): domain Eukaryota; kingdom Metazoa; phylum Chordata; class Mammalia; order Rodentia; family Cricetidae; genus Ellobius; species Ellobius talpinus. The sequence continues at coordinate 4,697 of LOJH01007013.1, read as the reverse complement.
GTTCCTCCTGTCCTTGTTAAGGTTACAAAGAAGCTGTTTCATGGAGGCAGTGGCTTACTGTTTCAAAGGTTCAGTCCATTATCCTCACGGAGGGGAGTATGGTGCCATGCAGAAAGACCTGGTGCTGGGGGAATAGCTGAGAGTTCTACATCCTGCAGGCAACAGGAAATTGACTACATTTGACTATACAGATTGCCTATTTGAGCATATAAACCTCAAAGCCCACCCCTCAGTGGCACACTTCCTTCAGCAAGGCCACACCCACCTCCTAATAGTCCCACTCCCTGTGAGATCATGGGGTCCAGTTACATTGAAACTACCACACTGTGGGAGACTGTCTCAAATCAAAACAGAAGATGATTGACAGCGGAGGACCCTGGACATCCTGGGTCTCCATGCACACAGGTGTGTGTGTCCACATACTCATGAGCATGCCCCATACACACATACATTACACACACACAGAGAGAGAGAGAGGAGGGGTGGGGAGGAGGGAGAATAAAATAAGTAAAGATAATAGGACTAAGAATGGCCACAGAGCACCCTCTAAGGCATCGCTAGTTCACAGTCAAAATTTCTCATAAAACCCACATGGTGATGGGACTTGGCCCACAGTTCTCCCCTGTGATGGTCTAAAGAACAGGTCACAAATCTCCTTTGTGGAGGACCAGACAGGTGGCGTCTCAGGCTTTGATGCACATTGAGTCTCTTTGAACCCTCTCAGCTCTAACCACATGCAAGCCCTCAGGAAGCACGTACGTGGAGGATCATGGCTGCAATATTTAGTTACTTCCTTCAACATTGTGACAGAATATCTGACAGAAGCAAATTAATGGAGGAGGAGTTCATGTGGCTCCCAGTTTGAGGAGACGCACTCCATCCTTGACAGGGAAAGTGTGGAGAGAGGCCCATGAAGGAGATGGCTGCTCACACTGCATCCACAGTCAAGAAATGAAAGCAGCTAAATGCTGGGGTATGATTCATTTTCTTCTTTTTATTCAGTTGGAGACACACACCTCAGGCTGTAAAATGGTGCTGTCCACACTCAGGGTGAGTCCTCCCTCCTCAATTAAACCTTTCTGGACTACCCTACAGATCTGCCCAGAGGTGTATCTCCTAGGCAACTCTGAATCTAGCCAGGTTGACAAGGTTAACCCCATGACTGGGCTCCACTCAACTCCCCTCATGGGCTGTGAAATTTGACTTTAGTACATTTTTCACATGTCACAGAAAATTCTGCTGATTCTTTTCCAATCATTTTGAAATGTCAAGCCATTCTCAGCTCACAAGCCGGCAAAGGATTCTGTGGGTCAGATTTGGCCATCCCTTGCTGCCTCAGGAACCCACATTCACCTGCACCCTGTGCCCTTTACTTCTTTGAAGACTCTGCCACATCCTTCAGTTCAGGCCAACCCACTTCCACAACACAGCCTTGATCCCTGTCTGCTGATTTCTATAAAAGCTTTGATTCTTATACCTTATAAAAATCAGTGCCACATGGCTGGTGGCACAGATCCACCAGTGTCCATGTGGCTGGTGGCACAGTTCCACCTGTGATCATGTGGCTGGTGGCACAGTACCACCCATGGTCATGTGGCTGGTGGCATGGCTCCACCAGTGTCCACGTGGCTGGTGGCACAGTTCCACCCATGGTCATGTGGCTGGTGGCATGGCTCCACCTGTGTCCACGTGGCTGGTGGCACGGCTCCACCAGTGGCTGGTGGCACAGTTCCACCCATGTCCACGTGGCTGGTGACACAGTTCCACCCGTGGTCACATGGCTGGTGGCACAGTTCCACCAGTGACCACGTGGCTGGTGGCACAGTTCCACCAGTGGACATGTGGCTGGTGGCACAGTTCCACCCGTGTCCACGTGGATGGTGGCACGGCTCCACCAGTGTCCACGTGGCTGGTGGCACGGCTCCACCAGTGGCTGGTGGCACTGCTTTACCAGTGGCCACGTGGCTGGTGGCACAGAGTTTCACCCATGGCCATGTGGCTAGTTGCACAGCTCCACCCATGGCTGCATGGCTGGTGGAATGGTTCCACCAACATATCTCTGAGCATTTGCTCCCCCTTGATCAGTATCTCTCAGAAACAGGATTCTTCTCCTTGTTCTGGCCATGGAGTAGAGAGTTAAAATTCTCTGAGGTTAGCAGGGTCAGTGTTTGCTTTTGAGAGATGCCATGAGAGGCCAATATTTCCCCAGCTAAGTAAAAAGTCAATGCCATGAACTTCTAACTGAACACTCTCAATCTTTTTTTCTTATTATTATTGCTGTTAGTGTGATAAAATATCCTGGCAAAGTTAAATTAAGGGAGAAAGAATTTATGTAGCATGTCCATCACTGTGAGAAAGTCAGACAGGAAGAGCCTGGAGTAGCTAGTCATATTAATCCATAGCTAGCCATGTTATATAACTAGTCACATTAACCCATAGCTAGCCATGTAACACCCATAACTAGTCACATTAATACATAACTAGTACATTACACCCATAACTAG
>LOJH01007012.1:0-10115 GCA_001685095.1 Ellobius talpinus | reverse complement strand
GTAGAGGCAGGGCGATGAGAACAGGAGAATGCTGGAAAGGAGAAAGCCCATTCCTCGCACTCCTGCCCAGACTCTGAAGAAGCAACATGCGATCTGCCCTGCTGTGAAAGGTACTGAGCCACATGGATAACATAGATAAGAATAATGGGTAAATATAAGCTATAAGAGCTAATAAGAAGACTGAGCTAATGGGCCAATCAGTTTTTATAACTTATAGAGATCTCTCTGTGATTTTCTTTGGGACATGCTGGCTGTGGGGTACTGGGCAGGACAGAAACCCCAACAAGCTGGCCCTTCATGTTACAGGTGTATAATTTTTGATATATAGAAAATATACTGGGACATGCTTCATAGCTGGATTTATTTGTCCCACAAGGACTGTGGACACTTAAAAGCCTGCTTTGTTCTTTTGCCCAGACTTACTGCACACAATTAACCCACTTTCACCTTAGAGCAAGTTCAAACTAGACTAAAGCCTTTTTTGTAAATAGATCATAAGTTTAAAACTTTACAGCTCTGCAGGAGGTCAGAGTTACAAATGTCCAACCAAGGTTACTACACAAAACACCCTAAAAAAGGATGCCAATTCCTTGCTTGCCAGTCTGCTAACAAAAGACCTATGTCTCACAGCTTATCTCATTGGACACTGTACCTCCACTCTCTGGCATGATCTTAGTCAGTAACATTGGACTCTTGCATTGCCATGGCAATGGCTCAGCTCCTTAATTGTTTACCCTAGGAATATGCTTTTGACCAATGATATGGTAATTCTTGTATTTTCTTTATCTATTCAAGGCTCCTGAAGGAGAAGAGTTTTTAGAACAGAAGAAGATGCTAGAGGAAGAAGGTAGGAGAAATCAGAAGTAGGACAGTAGAATTGGAATTAGAAGCAAAAGAATAGAGTCTTGCTTGGAAAAGCACTTGTGAGAGTTTATTCATTCACCCTCATTTTTTTGTTTTTCCCCACTTGCTGTAGCATTCTCTCTGAATCCTGAAGGGGCACTGAGGGTGGTCCACAAAGGCCCTTGTTATGTAAGACTTCTCAAAATAATAATAATAATAATAAAAAGCTCTTTGACTCACCAGTTATTGTTCTTCCTATCCACTGTGCTGCTTGTCATTGTTTGTTGTCACTGTCATATTAGGTTCTAAGGAATCATAAGTGAAGAAATAATCATGGCTCTGGTCCATATTAGGCTTTAGTCAGTTCTGGAACATAGATCTTAAATCAGCATCTGTCATGCAGGATATTCCAAGCAACTTGACCCCAAACACAAATCAGACAGGTACTGTAAATGAATGTATTTTGATAAAGAGAAAAAGACTAACAAGATAAGTGATACACAGAAATTCATGAGAACACATAGGAGGAAAACATAAGCCAGACACGTTTCCTTTAAGAAATGTCTCAGAGAAAGAATATTTTAGGTAAAGGGAGAATCCTGTGCAAAAGCCTGAAGGGAAGACATGAAGCTCAGTTTGTCAGAACAGAGAACATTCTATTGTGATTATTGCTCGGGGCCAGACGCAGAGAGTGGGAGATAAACTGCACAGTACTAGATCTTAAGAGCTCTGTGAGATCATTTAAGAATGACGGATTTTTTTTCTCATTTTGGAGACTGTAATTAAAACATTTCCCCCTTCCTTTTCCTCTCTCTAAACTCATATACCTCTCTTTGCTCTCTTTAAAACTCATGGCCTCCTTTTTATTAACTGTTGTCTCACATGCACACACACACATGCACACACTGATAAATACATGAATGCAAATATGTTTGATCTGCATAATGTTACTGTATGTATGTGGTTTCAGGGTTAATCATTTGATACTGGATAGCAAATTGGTGTGCTCTTCCCTGGGGAAGACTCTGTCACTCTCAGTATTCCTTAGTTGCCTCTAGTTTTTTGGGTAAGCTTGAAGCCTCGTGAGCTTTCCCCTGTCCACTTTGGCATGTCTATTGTAGTTTTCCATGTTCAGCTCATGTTTAGTCATGTTGGTGAGACTTTATGGGTGTAGCTTCTGACATTACTAGGAGACATGATCTCACTCACAGTAAACTCTTTGAAACAGTGATTGATTTTACTAAGTACAACATGGATCTAAAGGCCCTTTAAGGTAGAGAAATATAATTAGGTATTTATTTTTAGAGCTACTTGTCTCAAAATGTAATGTACTAAGGCATAATCTGGGAATTATGTCACAGTAGACTCTCTGTTAGTATATTTGGAGTAGAGAGAGACTGGGGTCTTGCATTTTTAATCAATTCCCACAAGGTACCAATGATGTTGGCCCACAGATGACACTTTAAGTACTGAGGTTTTGGTGTGCTCACTCTGGCTTGTTCCAGAAAATGAGTTAGAGAGCATGACCAGGGAGAAAGAATCATCATGAATAAGTGACAGTGAAGAAGTGAGCTAAGGGAGTAGCCATTGGAGCAGAAACAAGGATGGACATGGTAGGACTTTGGGGGAAACAAGACCAGACTGCTGCTCTGGTTACTAGCCTGGGTATCTAAATAAATCACAGTGGCCTTCACTAGGACAAGGGCAAAAAAAAGCAACAGTATTTGAGAGAAAAGATGAAAGCTGCACTTCTGAGGTTCTCCTGAAATTACTAAATAGAAATACTAAACAAAAAGATGAATACACACACACATACACACATATGTAAGTTCTAAACAGGAGGCACATATCTGGAAGCCACCTCAAGATTTTTATTTTTATTTTCTTCTTTGCCCAAAAGACTACAACTCCCATTTCTCTTATTCTGGTATTGTAATACCAATGTGATGGTCAGTGAGTAGAGAACTCCATATCACTTCTTCTCTTGAGCCTGTCCCCTCAGGTTCCTCATAGCTAGCAGCACTGGAACCTTTCAGGGAGCAAAGCACTCTACATGGAGGATGATGGGAATCTCATCCTGGATATTTGTACCAACCTACTGAAGCCCTAGCCCAATCTCCTTCAGAGAGTATTTGAATGCAGAAAATGGGAGAAGGCTATGAAGAGTAATTGGTAAAAATGCCTGGTAGAGGGTGGAGAGAGGGCAGGAGAAATAGGCTGTGCACCATGCCCAGTAAACCCAATAAGGATGTAGCAAAACTCTAAACACAGAAGATTGGTAAGACCCAGAAAGGGGCATAAATTGGAAGGGAGTGCAGATGAGAGCTGGCCTTATACAGACTGACTGTCTAGGGCATGAGGCACAAGGTCTGTAGAACTGAGTGCAAGAGTACTGCTGACTGGCAGATCTAGCTATGCCTGGACTCCAGGGAATTCTAAGACAAGACTGGACTGTGGTAAACAGTAGGATACCCAAATGACTTTGGGCATGGAGTTTTCAGGGTCCTGTTTCACACCTTCATCCCTTTATCTCATCCCCTCTACTTTTCCCCAAGCTTTCACCTCCCAGCTCAGGTAGTCAGTTCTAAGCCTCCCTGATCCTCCCACTCAGCTTCCCTGAATCATCGCTCTGTAGTGGACCTGTATCTGTTTGTCGTGTATACTGGTACACGTCTACACCCTACAGCCGGCTGTAAGTTCCACGTGACTACAGGCTGAGTAATAGGAAACAACATCCAGGGCAGAGCCAGGCTGGGCTGCAGTTAGCTGGTCAGCAGTTTGATAGACTGGGTATTTGAAAATGACTCCTGGTACAGAACACCCAAAATGTCAATAAGGCATTCTTCAAATCTCTTAGACTCACCTGGATCGGCATGAGAATATAAAAATGCCCAGAGATAAGGATCAATGAGAAATGGTCAGTCCAGAGAGATAAGCAAACTCTGAAGCAGGCATTTCTCCAAAGACCTGGGGGTGACTTTACGGGCCATGTGTGTGCATACAAAAAGAAAGCCTAAAACTATTATAGGTAAGAGGCTGGATTCAAGACTTCATTAAATTAAAGCAAATCATTTCAACAGTGGGGTTTTAAAAAAAAAGCCTTCAGAGTATCACACATGGGGCAGGGAGGGGACAAAGGAATACACAAGGGGCTAGAGGAGAGTGGAGGCTGCTGATGAGAGAGGTGATGGGTGTGGAAGGGAGGAGAGTGGAGGCTGCTGATGAGAGAGGTGATGGGTGTGGGAGAGTCATAATGGACCCTACTTTTGGTTGAATGGCACTAAAGAGAAGTGTTTTGATTTCTTCCCTTAATGCAACACTGGCACATTATTGGTGATTTGGTGTTTATTATTAATGCATTCAGACCAACACACATCATTAAGCATTTTGTGCTCTTTCTGGTTTTAAGTGCAGTCACTTAAAGCTATATATTTCCCTCGTGGGGATGCCTTTAATAGTCCCAGGAATTTTGTTGTACTTTGCTTTCATTTATTTCACTTTATTCTAGGAAATTTTTATTTCTTCCTTGATATCTTGTTTTGATTTGACCAGTTGTTTAATCTGTATTAGTCTGTGTACTTACAAGACTTGCTGGCTGTGGATATTATGTTTTATTGCATTGTGATCAGATAGAATATACTTAGTTCTTTAAATATTCCTAAATATGTTAAGATTTGTTTTGCATCCCAGAATGTATTTTAGAGATATTTTCATGAGTTGCTAAGTAGAATGTATATTCTTTGGTGTTTGGGTGGACTAATCAATAAATATTTGTTAAGTCAATTTGATGATGTCAATTAATTCAAATGTTTCTCTGTTTATTTCTTTTCTAGATGTCTTCTCTGTTGGAGAAAGTAGGGTATTGAAATCACCTACTATTAACACATGCACATGCATTTGTACACACACACACATGCACATACATACACACATATACACACAAACTACACACACATACGTATACATACAAGCACATGCACAAGCATACACACAGACCATACACATACATGCACGCACGCACATGCATGCACACACATCATACACACAGGTGCACATGCATACACACATATCCACAGACCACACACACACACACACGCACACACGCACACACACACGATGTTAAGAGAAGGTTCAAAGAGCTCTCAAGGAGACACACCCTGTCTCACTATACCCCAAACCAAAGCTGAGGACAGACTCTATCGAGGATTGAGAATTCCCCCCTCAAGGCAGAAGCTTGGGAGCACCCCAGCCTCATGACTTCTGGCTGTAAGATCACCGAGTACACCCCCTGGTGATCATTCATGTTTCTGACAGTATTCCGCTTCCTATTATTCCAGGACCACTAAATGAATACATAGACTTTGTTTGAAAATCCAAAGCATGGGAGGCAGACTGTAAACCAACAGACCTCACTCCCACACTTCCTGGCTGGCCATGTGACTTCAAAGCATGGCTTATTCCCACCCTTCTCTTCTGGGGCCTTCTATTTCATGAATTTTAAAACTCCCCGGGCTTTCTGTGGACTCTAAGACCATGGCAAAGAAAGTCTACTCCCCACTTTCTTTCTAAAGAAACAATCAATACTGGCTCCTGAGCAGTGGAAGTCAATAAGGGTGTGTTTTCAAACTTTAAAACAGTGAGAAGGGAGAAGTCAATCATAAATGTAAAATATCCATAACACTAAAGTCATTGTCACTGAAATCACTAAAGAGGACTTGAGGCATAAAGTATAACAGCTGCACCAATCCCACTTTCCTCTAAATTAAAACAACAGCAACATTGCCTCAATTGGCCTTTTCCCAATTAACTAGAACCTACTACAGGATTCAGAGACATCCCATTTTCTGAGAACATCTTATGCCCTGACACTAGAGCGTGGTGCTACCTAAAGCTTACTAATCTCATTTTCTTTATCTCAACAATGCAAGCAGTGATTATTCTGACTTAGTACCACTCAGTGTTAGGTACTGAGGAGAGAGGAAAAACAGTGAAAAAATAGGGGATTCCCTAATTTTTTTATCCCCTCCCCCAACTATAACAAGGCTAAAACAAGAAAAAAATCACATAAACAATAATTTAAAGGTTGCCCAGGTTACCACCCCTATCACGAGACTCTTTACTGTTGACCAGATCCTCTATGTGCCTCTTTCCTGTAGAAAGAGAAGGAGTTCTGAGTCTGTGTCTCTGGTTCTCTAGAAGAGGAGGTGGGCCTGAGCTCATGCTCCCTGCCTCTCCTTTCTCATGGAGATTTTGATGAGACTCCCTTCTTCAAAGGGCTGTCACATGGGCTAAAGGATGAATAAAGCATTTAGAAAACACCTTCCATGTAAATAAATAAAAGAGCAGTGCTAATTATGACAAGCTACTGATCAATTTTCTACAGCCGTTATTTATTTTGTAAAATGGAAGACTCTTCATAGTCTTTGAGCCTGTGTGTGTTCCATATGCCCATGGGATACAAGGGACTCCTTGAAGTAACTTGATTTTTCTTGAGTAATGTGGTGGTTTGAATAAGAATGGTGCCCATAGGCTCATATATTTGAATGCTTAAGAAGAAGTCTTAGGAAATATGAACTTGGAAGAAGAATGTCACTGGGGCTTTCAAAAGCCCAAGACAATCCCAGTTTTCTCCCTGTCTTCTTGCCACCTGCAGGTTCAGATGTAGAACTCTCAGCTATTTCTCCAGCATTGTATCCACCTGCATGCCAGCCCTGCTTCCTGCCATGACAATGGACTATTTCTCCAGTATCATATCTACCTGCATACCAACCATGCTTCCTGCCATGACAATGAACTATTTCTCCAGCATCGCATCTCCCTGCATGCCAGCCCTGCTTCCTGCCATGACAATGGACTACACCTCTGAACTGCAAGCAAGCCCCAGGGAAATGCTTTTATGAGAGATATTTTGGCCATGGTGTCTTTTCACAGTAATAGAACGTCGACTAAGGCAGAAGTTGGTACCATAGACTGAGGTATTGCTGTGATAGGGCTAACCATGCTTTGTTAGGAGGAATATGGAACGCTTTGAGACTTTGGAATGGAAAAGCGATTGGACACTTTAAGCCGTGATTAAAGGGTCATCATAGTAGAAACATGGAAGACAGCGATGCTGAACCGTGGGAGTCCAGCTCAAGAAGTTTCAGAGGGAATTTTACTGTGTGGCCAAGAGATTGTTCTTGTAATATTTTGGTGAAGAATGCGGCTGCTTTCCACCCTTGTCTAAAACATTTGCCCAAGGCTAAATTGAAGAGTTTTGTATAAAATTGGCTGTCATGTGGTTATTAGTGGTGACACCTATACAGACCTACAATTAAAATGAATAAACTGTGTGATAAAAATATGAAATGTATAGTTTGAGAATAAAAGGAGCACCAGGAAATGTGATGGAGCTAAGTCCAGTGCTCAAGGAGATAAAATGTTTAAAGAAAAGTCTGATTCTAAACGAAATAAATGGAGTGGTGACTCAGGGCAAGACCCCACTCGGCAAAGCTTCCAACTTGTGAAAAGGAGTTGAAGAAAAGTCTAGGACTGGATGTGGTGGCACACACCTTTAATCCCAGAACTCAGGGGACAGAGGCTGGCCGATCTCTGAGTTCAAGGCCAGCCCAGTCTACAGAGTGAGTTTCAGGACAGCCAAGCTTAGGCAGTGAAGAAAACCATTGAAAACAGAACGCTGGTGAAAATGTATTTAAATGAGGGGACCATGTTCCATCCTAAGGAGAAGAACTTGGCAGCTTCAGCCTCATGGTTCTGGCTTTAAAAGTCAAGGACATAAGAAGGCAGTTGTGGAGTCTCCCTCTTCAGATAAGGAAAGCTACTGGGCCAGGAGTATGTCAAGGCTGTCACTCCATGGAGGCCCAGAGAAGTCTTTGTGTGAAGCTGTGAGGATGAAGCCTGGACTGCCTTGGAGACGCCAAAATGCTGGAGATGCCAGAGTCGTGGGATACATGCCAAGGATGGCTTCAGACCAGGTATGGAACCAGTCCAGGAGAGAGAAGCATGCAGCAGACAACAAACCTGAAAGGAGTTGGAGATCTGAAGAGCACTTTGACATCAGACATAGAGATGCTGAATTTGGAGTTTGCCCTACTGGTTTTCAGTCTGACTTTGGGACAATATTTCCCCACTGTACTCCCTTTTGGAATGGTAGTACACATTCTGTACCATTGTAGGTTGGAAGTAGGTGATCTGCTTTTTTATTCTTTCATGGAGATTATAGTTAAGAGATTGCCATGAGTATCAGGTACTTTGGACTTTGGGCTTTGAAACAGTGTTGAGACTGTTATATACCACGGGGACATTTGAAGTTGAACTGCATAGGTTCATATATTTGAATGCTTAGTGAGAGGCATCAGATGTGACATTAGGTTAGGTGTAGCCTTGTTGGGTAGGTGTGGCCTTTTTGGAGGAAGTGCATCACTGGGGGGTGGGCTTTGTAGTTTCAGGGCCCATGACAGGACCATCAATGCTCTCCATCGCTTCCTGATGCCTACAGACCCAGTTGTACAGTTCTCAAGCTGCATTTCCAGCATCATGTCTGCCTTCATGCCACCACACCTCCCACCATAATGATGATGGACTAAACTTCTGCACTGTAAGTGAGCCCTGATAAAATGCTTTTCTATTATAAAAGTTGCCTTGGTCATGGTGTCTTTTCACAACAATAGAGCATCGACTAACACAAGTAAGGTAAAGAAACGCAAGCATTTTCTCTATTAAAACTCTGTGTGAGTTGGTATAACTTGGTTAAGAAGAAAGTCATATTTTTCACTATATAGGCCTCTTCATTTTTGTAAGTTTCTTTGGCACTTCTTGCAATAACCCCCTTCAGATCATCCAGGTGAACAATAAAGTCATGTGTTGATGTGCCAACTCAACCAAAGAAACGTAACAGAACTCCAGTTGGTCCTTCATGCCCATCAGTTCCTCACTGGTAGGTTCAACCAATGGTGGGTTAGAATATTTAGAAATATATATTGCAGCTACCATGAACATGTACAGAGTATTTTCCTGACATTATTCTCTAAACAATGCAACATGGCCATTAATCACAGACTTTAGGAAGGAGGGGGCCGCTTGTTTGTTCCCAGCTGCCCAGAATAAAATAACCACACAGAAACTGGATTAATTAAATCACTGCTTGGCCCATTAGCTCTAGCTTCTTATTGGAAGACTCTTATATTTTAATTTAACCCATTTCTATTAATCTGTATATCGCCATGTGGCAGTGGTTTACCGGCAAAGATTCGGCATGTCTGACTCTGGTGGAGGCTCCATAGCATCTCTCTGACTCTGCCTTCTTCCTCCCAGCATTCAGTCCAGCCCTCTCTGCCTACCTAAGTTCTGCCCTATCAACAGGCCAAGACAATTTCTTTATTCATTAATGGTAATCACAGCACACAGAGGGGACTCCCACATCAACAGAGCATATGTATTGTATTAGCTATGATACATTGTCTAGAAGTAATTTAAATATATGAGAGGATGTACTGTGCTTTTTGTGTAAGGGTCTTGAGCATATGTAATTTTGGTGTCTGTGATAGTTAGCTTTAAACTGTTAACTTGACACAAGCTAGAATCACCTGGGAAGAGATTTTTTAGTGATGGTCTGTCTACAGTGGGTTGGCCTGTAGGCATGTCTATGAGGGATTAGGAAGACCCAGCTGACTATAGGTGGCACCATTCCCTAGGTTGGTTCTGAGCTGTGTGGATGGCAAAACCCAGCTGCACACAAGTAATTGGGTGAACATGTATGCATTCATTTCTCTCTTCTTTTGACTTAGATGTGAGGGAACCTGCTCTTTCAACCTTGTGCTGTCCTGGTTTCCCTGCTATGGCAGTCTACAACCTATAAAAGTGAACTAAAATAAACCCTTTCTCTCCTAAGCTGCTTTTTGTCAGTGTTTTATTGTAGCAACAGTAATGAAACTAGAAGGCTATCTAAGAGGTGCTCTAGATCTAAGCTCCTGGAGCCTCGGGGGGATGAGTGTTTGTGCTCATTTCCTCAAGGCTTTATCTGAGAATGGTGTGAGCTGGGCTGAGGCTTCATCTCTCCAGAGGCATCCCCATTTCCTCTGCTTAAAGCCCAAGGCACAACTAAAACAAGTACCCTTTCTGCTGTGCAGTGCTCCCGATCTTACTGTTAAAGTAAATCAGAATCTCAAACCAAGCAAGACAGACCTGCACACGTAGTCTTTAAAGAAACATCGTTCTACCATCCAAGCCCAGACAAAAAGGTAAGTAATTATTGCTTTTAGTTAAAGTTGATA
>LOJH01007011.1:614-24337 GCA_001685095.1 Ellobius talpinus | reverse complement strand
TTTGTTTGTTTGTTTGTTTATTTATTTATCTATTTATTATTTATTTATCAGTACAGCTATATTTTTAAAAAATCTCCCTTTTGTACATTTTTCGAATCCACCTATTAATTAACATATTGAATAGGGTGGCCACGTCAAGCTTGTCCTGGTTTCTGGAGCACATAATTTTTCCTAAAAATATCTGGTTACAGTATTTGACTCTTTGTATTATAAATCTAAAAACAGAATGTGTATTTATGAGTTGATATAGAGATTATTGAATACATAAATGAGTGTATGAGAACAAACCAAACCCTGGCCCGAATATCCAAATAACTCTTGCAGATTTTGTATAAACGGAAAAATATACCTTCTTATTATTTATATATGAGCTATAGACTACTTCTGTATTCTGTGTAGAAGATGGGGAGAAGGGAGTATCTGAATCTCAGTGAGAGAACTTGAAAAATACAACCTCAGGAGCAAAGCAGAGTAACATCAGTACTGAGGCATCAGACTGCCAGTGTGTATGCCTGATTTGAAAATAGGTCAATCTTCATGGAGAAAACATCCAATATCACCGCCAGGAACACACCCAGCAAACCCCAGGCAAGGAGAATCCTTCAAAATCTTGACTAGCACTGCCCAGGTCAACAGAGTCAGACAAATGCTGATACACTGACAAGAGTAAGGGGAAGCGAAAGATGGGTGACAGCTATGGAAGCAAAGCTGCTACCTGGGTGAAGCTATAATACAAACAAAAATAATAAACAAAGAATGAACTAAATAAATGATGAGGTAAGAATCTCATATTTAAGTCAATAGTTGGATTCAGTTAATGATCCAATTTAATAGACATCTATCAGTATTGAGTTTTAAAATTTTTACAACTTTGGCATTATAGTGTACACTGAGAAAGTATTACTTTCTATTATGAAAAACTAAGCACAGAATACGTGAAAATTCTATTAGTATCATCTTCTTAATTTCTCTGTAGGTCAAAATGTACTCTTGAGGGAATGCATAAAACAAACAAACAAGCAACAAAAGGCACATAATCACATGCAATGAAATCTAGAGACTAAAGACAGAACTTAGTCTCTACTTAGCTTTCTAAGTATCTCAGTTGAGAGCTCACCACTCTCAACTGAAATGCATACCACCATCTGCCAGACAGTTTCTCTCTACCAAGCCTTCCATAACTACCTAGGATCAGAGCCTTTGGGCATGTGTTCTATATTAACAGCATTTATTGTAGTTTCTCCTGATGCGTTAGGGAGGGGCTAAGACCTGCACGTTGTTGCTTTTGGCTCTCAATCTGTTCTCAAGTGACATTTGAGTGCTCTGCTTATCTGCCTGTCTGGATCTCCCTGTGAATATCCTCTAAGGTGTCACCAAGTTTGGTAGTAGGTACCATGCGCTTTCTCTGCCTCAGACCCTGATGGTCTTGTATTTATGTTTTCTTACAGACTCATTTTGTAGAAGACATACAGTGCCATTTATAGGTGAATAAGTGGATGGAATCAGCCATCCACTCACTGGCCCTCAGTATGAGCCTGAATGATTTATTTTCAACACAGTGTAGATTCTTGGGGGGAAGCCCTCATCTTGATCACCCTCCTGTGTGGAATGCTCCCTGTGGGCATAGAGCCCTTCCACTGCTATCTACCCCCTTGCTGCCTTGCTCCTAAGGAACTGCTGGGGCTGTATTGGAATCAATAGGTCTGCCAAATTAAGCAGGCTGGTGTAGGTAGCAGAGCAATGATATTGTTGTTCCCAGGCCCAGTGCTTGCACACAGTGGGAGCCGGGAGGCTAAATAAAAGCTGGGCCTCTTTTGGAAAGCATGTTGACAGAGCAGATAATCACCTGTTCTGGAAACCCAGGCCAGAAAGGTGGGAGGGAGGGTGTTTGAAGAACAGTTTTAAATGCATGTCTTTCTACACTGCTCCTAGCTCATCTATTAATGTTCCAAAGTTCTTTATTACCAGTATAACTGAGGAGCCAAGAGATGGAAAATTGCAAGGGCATGCCTTAATTTTTTTTTTAATGCAAGCAGTTCAAAGCAACTTGCTTGTTGTTGCTTTGAGAACTTTTGTGCTTGTGTACCTTAATAGTAAGAACTCTAACAACTTTCCCCAGAGTTCCCCTAAAGCAAACTATTTTAACTAGAGCCCCCTCGCAGACACACATCCTCTTTCCAGGTCCCTCCTCAGCCAGATGCCTCCTGCAGCTACCACTTCAGGCTACCGCTTCATCTTGGAGAGAGGTAATTTTTTCTATGTATCAAGGCCCCAGCCTTCCTGCTAGAGGCTCCCACAGCACCCTCATTCTACTGGCTGAAGCTATCAGTCCACCTTAGATCTCACACCTGAGAGGTTATTATTTAGTAGATATCACCTGTAGTAATGAGTGAATGCCCCGAGGACAGGGACATTTCATCCATGAGGGAAATTTTGACTTACTGTGACAACTCATCAAGTGCTTGCTGATATTTATTAACTCTTTCATATGTATGTGAATGTAAAGATGAGGGCATGATTCAGTAAGTTAGTACTTGGTATGTTGAGCAAGAACTCTGCCTTCAAGAGGAACTCCTCAAAATTAATAAATGTTTTAAAGAAATGACTCCCGGCTTAAACCGACAAGAAATGCCAATGACTTCAACTTACTCTCCTCACTCAATTCATATATTACTGGCATGAAGGAGGTTTCAAAGTTCCCTTCGAAATTATTCAGAGGTTTCTCCCATATTTTTAAGTGGTCATATTATAGAATAGGATATACTTACATATTGTCGGAAAAAACAGGCCCTACATAGAGAAGTAGTAAACCAAACTCTACTGTGCTGACCAGAGGTTAAAGGCAGCTCAGGTTTACCAGTCATGCATTAACCAAGCTTCCTTCTTCTATGCTACAAGAACCACTCCTGTCGGAAACCCTTCACTCCACTTCCCTACCTCTGCAATGTCACGTAAGACATATACTGGCTTAGATTTCTTCTGTTGATGCAGAACCTACACTTTCCTTGGATACCATTTAAAGTGGATCTCTTGCCTCATTTGGTGAAACTAAAGCTTCCTACTTTTGACACTGGCCATGCTGCCCAGCTGCTACATTAATAAATCCCCCAACTGACGGATGATTCCACTTCAGCTCGCTTATCTCCAATCCCTTTACCTCTCCCTACCCAAACCTAATACAGATCCATTTCTACTATTAGCCTCTTTATATTCTGAGGTCACCAACCATGGGTATTGTTCCAGGAACAAGTAAATATTAAATAAGCGTTACTGAATAAATACATTCCTGTAAGTTGTTCGAAATGTGTTAGGTATTGCATTCTTTCTTTGTATGTCTTAGCACTCTTTATTTTCTTTTAACTGTCATGACAGTATAGAGGTCACCAAAGGAAACCTTTCCTTCTGATCAAGAGAATGAAATCTCTGACTGAGTAGAAGCTCAACATTCCAGTTGGGCAGGTTAATCCTTTAAGGGACCACCCTTCATGAGGTCACTCTCAACTTAGGCCATGCTCAAGCACTAAGGGAATAATGATCTATGGCACCACCCCTCATGAGGGCACTGCCACCTTAAGACATGCTCAAGCACTAAAGGAATAATGATCCCTTCAACAGGAGAATGCACTTTTCCTTCCCAGATTTCCATCCCCTTGCTCTGTCACTTAACAGAGCCAAGCCATGGCTTTTAGAAAGGCAACCCAGTTCTCAGAATTATTCGGGAAACACTGACTTTTCTTTTTTAGTTCCATCTCTTTTCTAAGCATGCTTTACCTGATATTTCAGAGTTCACTGTTTTTCCAGGGCCCAACTCCTATCATAAGGCTGCTTGTCCATCATGTAGCTGACCTCCATTTGGGCCCACCTATTCTCTATCTCTGCCTTCTAGGCTGAAATTTACAGTTTTCCCACTTCATCGTTTTTCTTTCAAACTCTAATAAAATTATACTCAAGTTAGCTTTTGGGTCTGTACTTAAGTTCTCTTACAAATGAGACAGAGGTCCCCAAGAGGGGATCCTGATTTCCCCATTTCTACTGAATGATACTCTCACCCATAAACCTGTCTTTAAAGTGGCTGTATAATTTTCTTACGTTTCTTTGTGGTTGTGATATGCTTTCTTGGTCTTATGTGAGAACAGATCTTCCCCTTTTTAATGAGTATCTATCTGATCCTTGAACTCCACTGAGAGTTCCATGCTATTGTCTCTATGGCTCTGTGGGTCACAACTCTATCCTCTGTAGGTCGTAACTCTATCCTCGGTGCCTACTCATCCAGGACACAACTAATGAGAATAATTCACCTTTAAGTCACAAATCATCTATGTATAAGCAGAGGCAAAGGATGGCTTCTTTGGAGTCACATCTGGGATACCCTACTCTTATCTGTAGGCAGAATTCAATATGTCTAGAATATCATGTTGACTAAGTGTTTCACCTCCTGTTAAATGATTATAGAATGAAATATTTCCCATAAATATTTAATGAACTGTAGGGATAGTAGACACATTTTGGAAAGAGAATTTTTGGTTATGGGAGATGCTTGCACATTGGAAAATGTTTCTCACAGGCCCTGGTGTGTGTCCACTGTATTCCAGAACCACTCTTCTTCCAAAACTTACAAGTGTTTCCAGACTTTGCCAAATGAGGTAGACAGACAAACCACCCTACTGCCGTATACAGATGCATACTTGCCTTTGAGATGCTTTCCTAGCTTGCTCATGGAAGTGACTTTCCCAAGCTCCCAGCCCAGTTCAAATTTCTGGGTGAATACACAGACATTAAAGAAGTCAGCATGCTCTCACTGAAGTCCACCCCCCATGTGAAGTTGCTGCTACAAAGAGATGGGAAGTCAGCAAAGGCAACTGTGTAGTCTCACAATTCACAGAGTTTTTACAATGGCTAATTACCCTGCTACCCCTGGAATCAGAGGCCACATGGTATACACTATGGCTTACTTACTAAGTTTGATGCTTGGGGTATGGAACCTTACTTCTCTCCTAAAATCTTTGAAAATAGACAGAGAGTTTGACTATTAGTCCAGCAGAATGGGAGCGTCTCTTCATAAGCCCACCACAATATAAACATGGAGCTAACAACTCTTTTAATATAATTCTTACCCCGAAGAGCAATTACTCTTTTCTTCTGTCTGCTTACTTATCCATCTTAATGACACTTCTCTCTGGTTTGTAAAAAGGAACCTCTCTTTTCATATAAGGCCTTGTTTGATGTGTTTTAAACATATTGTGTGTTATTTTAAATATATTGTTTTACAAATTCTCTCCTACCTCAAGGCTCCATTACAGTCTGAAGATATACATTACTCCTCTAGAGCAGTTACGTGATGCATCCTTTTCTAAGAAGACTGCTTGCACTACACTCATATTTAGCAGTGTGTCATTGACATTGTTATTTCCTCATAGTTCTTGATAGAAAGGAGATGAAATGTGTGTGTGTTTGTGTGTGTGTGTGCCTGTGTGTCCATATACGTAAACTTATAAGGCAAACAGATTTTCCAAATTACCTCTAGCACTTTAATATTCATCCACCCAGAAGTTCTAAAGTCTTTTCTACTGTTGCAGTGCTGCAACTGCACAGACTCCCTGCATGCTTCCTTTTATGAATTTCTAAAATAGTATGGAAGTCACACAAATGTTCCTTTTGAAGGAAGAATTAATATCTGTTCTCTGTCACTGCTTCCTCTCAACTTACAGTGTGAAAAATTGCAGTCAAGTTGCTATTTGCTTCCTACAATAAAACCGTGAGCAAAGGCTGTGGGCACACAGTTCACCAAAGAAGAAATTTGATCAGAAATATATAGACAGAGATTTTGTTTTACTATCAAATAAAGGTGTACAAATTTCAAAGAATGCTATTTCCTACTATTAAATTTGCATAGGAAATGTTCATAAAGATTTTACAAAACTGGCAATCCCCCACATTGCCCTCTAGGGTTGAAGATGGCATGTCCCTGTGGGAAGATGTTTGTTCACCTCAATCTAGTATAATTAAAGGGCCTGTCTCATTTAATCCCTTGAGTGGCAGCCAGAAATGTGTAGGATGCAGTCACTTGGTATATCTAACTCTCCCGTGAAGGCTGGTCTACTTTCATGCTGATTGTCTCCTGGTCTCTGAACTTCTGTTCAGCCGTTTATACTGATTATCTCCTAGAACTCTAATGATATGCCACATAAGTGGAGGGCTGCTGGAATTCATGACCCCAAAACATTCCTTTGGCATAAGAACTAAGTTGAGTTAAACTTCACCAAGAACAAGCAAAGGCAGGAAAAAACCCCACAAGTGGGGTAGGCTTTTCTGTTGAAAGGAAATTCCACATGTACAAATATCTAACTGTACTCTACCAGGAGTTCTTGAAGTTGATGTATTTGATAAAAGTATAGATTTTAATACAGCTAAAAATAGTTTTTAAAAACCTCTAAACCAATTAAAAAGGGCATTCCCGACCCTGGTGATCCTCCACTTCCTTAATTAGGAGAGATTGTGGTCATAGTAGTATGTTTATTCATGAAACATTATCAAATTACAGATGAACTCTCTTGACAAAAGCTTGACTCAGAGACACAGAACCCAGAGGTACTTTCTCCCTTAACCCATTGCTTACAGAGGTCAACAGTCAAAGATGGGTTTAATCGTGTTTTCCCCCTGGCACCTAATTGTGGACATGTGTGATTAAAATACATATACCAAAGATGGATAACTCTAAAAGACAAAAAGATGTTCACCTAAGGCAAGCACAATCATCTTTCCTGCTGCAAAAGCACATTTTTTATTATAATTAATAAATGGGAAAAATTGTGGAGGTCCAAAAATGTGAGCCCATTTCTACCTTGTGTGAAGGTCAGAAAGTTAGAGGACACCCAATATTGCTAAAAGAGGGGAAAAGGAAAGAGTAGAAGGGGAGAAGGGAGAAGAGTAGAGAGAGAGGCAGATAGAAAAAGAAATGGGGGGAAGGGGAGAAGTTGAGAGAAGGGAGCAAGGCAGAAGAAGAGAGATATAGAAAAGGAAGGACCTCAGACTGGAAGCAGGAAGATCCACCTGCCTCTGTGGTGGAGGGGGGAGAGGGAGAGAGTGGGCGGGGCTTGTCTCTTAAAGGGACAGGACAGACCATTACAAGGAGGACACTAAAATCTGCAAAACAAACCTAACACTAATCCCATATTTTTTTCTGCTCTTATTTCCATAAATTGTTTTTCCCACCTAGAAATACCAAAGTTTATTTTCCTTAAGTATAAATGACATTGAAGCCTAAATTCCAAACATTTCTTTGTCTCATTTACTTCAGACTATTTCATATGTTAGATTTATATTTAATTCCAAGCCAAACTCTTGTGTGATTTATCTGTCTCCTGGGTAGAGCCTATCAGAGAGAACCAAGTAGTGAAAAAGATATTTTTCAATTCATGTTCTTTTCCTATACAACAGTGATAGTGATGCAAGAAGACACTGTCTGCACATCCCCTGAAGCCCAAAGGAAAGTATACAGTAGAGACTCTTGGTACCCTGTGCCAATGCAAAGGTTTCCTGGGTCCAAGTAGGTTGTTATAGAGGAGAGGGGAAGAGGTCCTAATATCATATGTGCTGAAGGTCTTTCAAATGTTGGGAACCCTGTAGATAACTCATTTCCTCATTGTAATTTGAATCATATTAATCAAGTCAGGGGAAGAAAAGGGAGACAAAATAGATGAAATTTTCCTTTTAATATCACCATTAATAATATAAATAAACCGAGTGCTTATTATCAATGGCTGGATGAGTAGACTGTATTGAGGTCACCTTTTGGACAGTTATACAGTTACCTCACATGAGTGTGTGGCAATCATACCGAAAACAGACCTGACTGCTTTTCATTAAGTCTAGCTTGTGGCCTGTAGAACCTGTAGCCTCTCTCCAGGTATGTTTCCATCCACTTGTTGGCCCCACACGAGAAGAGCTGAGCGAATACTAACTTTGCTTTCTGTTCTGCTTTCCTACAATGACTCTTCCCGGCATAGAGCACCTGGAACTCAAAACACGTGTAATGCCTTTTGGATTTGTTCTCACCATACTTGATGGCAGCTCCTTGGCTTTCCTTCCCAAAGCATTTTCTGAGAAAAAAACACGATTAAAAATGAGGTGGTAGCGCATGCCTTTAATCCCAGCACTCGGGAGGCAGAGGTAGGCGGATCTCTGTGAGTTTGAGACCAGCCTGGTCTACAAGAGACAGTTCCAGGACAGGTTCTAAAAAGCTACAGAGACACCCTATCTCTAAAAACCAAAATAAATAAATAAATAAATAAAAATAAATAAAGAATAAATAAATAAAATAAAAATGCGGATCTCCTAAGCTCAAAAGTATTTTTCATGAGGATATAGAGGCCTTTCTTTGGAATGCAGTCATCAGGAAGGATAGGCACTCTGTATCACAGTCCTGTGGGAAGGTAGATTTCTGACCCCAATATTGGTTAGCCAGCGGACACAGCTGCCTGATTACATTTACACTGTCCAACCCTTTGCACTCTTAATTCCCTACCTCTGATTAAGTCCTTGCTCAGTCTTATTTTACTACTCTCCTTTGCCCTTTACCAGGTCTGGTCACTGCTGAATCTATTGAACTTTAAGTAGAGCTCCTGCTGGACCCCTTTTCCTATTCGATGTTACCTTACTGATCACAGTCTGTCCCTGCTGCTTCTGCAGGTGTCTGGCTTTGTTTATCATTCTCAGGGCCAGTTGCTAAGGAACTGAAATCCTCATCATGGTGGCTGTTGAAGGTGCTGGGATTACACTCATGAGAAATCATTAGCAAAGGCATTCTCTGTGTTTCCGAACAGAGCAATCCTGCACACTGCCATGAATAAAAGTTTAAGGAAAATTTGCTGGGACGCAATTCAGATTTATGAATTTCACATTAAATCAGCTAAGTACATCTGTTACACTTATCATAATGACAACTTTTGGGTATTGATTTCTTAGAATCACAAATGATGTGCAAATTCTCAGCGATTTAAGCATTTGGAAGGGCAAGCATACGGCCCGGGTGATTGCCTATTATCCTCAAACACCCGGGGTTGTACCATGGCCTTTGTTCTTTCATTTCAAGCCTCAGAAACTAGAAGCAGAATCTCATGTGAGGGCAAAGATTTAACCCTACAAGGCATGTCTCGGCATGTGTTAGATAGCATCCCATTGTGTTTAATCCACTACTTTGCAATGTATCTCAAAAATGACTAAAAGTACTTCTCAAGGAATGAAGCAGGCAGAGTATGTGTTCAGCTTCCAGATTCGTGTCCGACACACAGCAGCGGGCCTGCTATTAGAAGTGACTATGTGACTACAATTCTAATTTCTCTTTTATCCCTCACCATGAACTTTTCATGCCCTTTATAACCTGATTTATATGTGAGCCAGCCTCCTGAAGTTTGACATTGTATTCCTGCCATATTTCTGATACAAAGTAAGAACCCAAAGTTGTTTATGGGACAAACAACCAAAAGTCCTATCACTGTCAGAGGTCAGTTATTACAAAAGACTAGAATCATCTTTCTAATTTAGTATTTGACACACACACATGCACACACATTCACACAGCTACAAGATGAATTAAGCAAGAATTGCTACTGTGGTAATCAATTCCACAGTTCTGATCACAGGTTGCTTAATGCCCTCTGTACCTAAAATTCTGAGGTGGGCAACAAAAACAACGTGGAGACATGTAGCTTACATTTTGCAGTTGGACATGGCTCTTCATCAGGCTCTCAGACTTTGTCAATGTGCTGGATGTCTTGAGGCTGTAGTTTTTCCCGTGCTGTGATTCTTTCAGTTGCTCTTGGATTTGTTTAGCCTGTTTCCTGCAGATATGAATATATGGATAAATATTTGCATAGATATATATTGTTAATTTTTTGAAGTTCTTTTCACAGTATCCATATTTGTCACATGTTAATGCTAGATAGGTAATGTGAGCCACAGAGACAGTTCTTAACCCCTTTTCAACCACATCAAGAAATACCTCTGACTGGGGATAGTTTGGGATTACTGTTTGTAAATGGGTTCACAAACAATGACACTCTAAAAAGAGAGACATGATTCCTATGTGTTGTGCTAACCTGAAGTTCCATGGATATAAGCAAGCCTTAACATGAAGTGTTCATGTATAAAATGATAGAGATTTCACAGAGAAATAGCCAAAGTTAAAATCAGGAGGTAGGATTTGTCTAGCATGTTGGCAAATATATATTTGTAGCTTATGCATATGTTAATGAGTATATTTTATTTTTACTTTGGAGAGTTTAAGTTACCAGGAAGTCAAATAATAAATTAGCTAACTTTTTTTATATGCTCCTGAAGGTCAAATCTGGACTCTCATATAGACTAGGCAAATCGTCTACCACTGAAGATTTTATCCATTCTCCAACAGAGTTAACCATTAACGAGCGGATGCTCAGACAGTAATTTGCATCATGTCTTTTAAAGTCCATTACACTCAATTTTTAAATTTATTTCCACAATAATCCTTTGCAATGAGGCAATATTCTAAACCCATTTAATAGATGAGAATGTCAAGAAATGCACAAAGAAATAAAGTAATTGCTAAAGGTTATTTAGATGAGAGGGGTTTCAAACCATTCAATGGTGCTGCAACCTCTGCTCAGAGTCACAGCTCAGAGCAGCCAAGCCACTTGTATATGGCCCTTCAGCTTCTAAACGGGGAAGTTGAGATTGTTCTTGAATTGTGGACTCCCAAGAAACGTGCCCTTGTCTGCATACATTAATTATTGTTTATACCATTCAACATCTATACCAGAAGGGTAGACCAAACCACTCTCTGTGTAGTTTCCTTTTCCCAGGGTTCCACAGCAATTATATATCAGTCCTAGACTCATAATGTAATTGCAGGATCATTTTCTAAAGTTTGCTTCTCCAGTTCTGAGCCCAGGAAAGATCCCCTGATAAAGTGCCTCTCACATAGCAAGCTTGCCAGGCAGGTAGCTCTCAGGACATGAGCTCTGCTATCAGAGAGACTGACACATGAGACCACAACCTGCCGTCCACCAGTTTTGGTTTTCTCACAATTATAGTGTTTATGAATTCAACCTAAGTAATTTCCTTCAGCCCATTTCCTTTACTTAGGTTGAATTCATAAGCACTGTCTCCCATGGATACCATGGCAGCTACAGGCAAAGTGTTCCTCTTTTTCTTCTTGTTACCCAGCATGCTCAGTGCTGTGGAAAGAGGAAAGATGCTGCAGAATTGAGGATATTGCCCCAAAGATGAAAGATTGTATTAATTGCCTCTCTCACACAACACTGGCATACTTTTTAAAGGATTTGAAGGCAATGAGCATCTTTGAATTTAAACCCCAGTGTTAAGTAGCTGTCTGTTTAAACATTTCTTTAATCTCTCCAATTATTTGTGTGGGGGGGTGGACTTTTTGGTCTAACCCTCTCAATTGCCTTAATGCAGTTAAAATAATCTATCTATTTCTTAAGAATGAATTTATAGCCTATTTATAAAAATAAACTCATCTCATGAACATGTAAGAAGCATACAGCAGCCACAAAAACAGGGATTCATGTGAGAAGTAAACAGGAAATTGTACGGGAGGGGTGCTAGCCAAAAAAAATCAGCCCCAAGCAGTAAAAGGCTTAGCACAAAGCCAACAGTTACATCTATGAAATAAGACAGAAACACTGTCTTTGCTGAAATCTCCTAATTCAGAAACTGGGAAGTATATGCTTTTAAAGAAATAATATTCATAAAACGTCTGGGTGTGTTTCTTGAATCCTTTTATAGTTGACATTCTATACCGTTTTCATGCCAGCCTGACTTAGCAATACTTCAGGGTAAATGGCCTTCCATTTGGAGTCTGCCTTTGGATCTTTCCCACCCCATTCTTTCTTGGTCTTATTCTTTCACAGGTAAAAGGAGTTTGCTTGTTTGTTTTTCCTCCTCCCTTTAGCAAATGGTAACAGAGGAAATGATTAATATCTGAATGCTTTGATGTCCTCTCTGAGAACAACCACTCTCTACAAGGTCTGTATATACACCGTGGGATGCTACCAGTTCAACAAAGTCAGGACCAAACTTATCAGGCTACTAAGCTTTAGGTATCTCTGGTGCAATGCCGCAGAAGGGATGTGTGTAGTAGAGCCATGGATGTCCATGCAGCCTGAGTTTCTGTGGGATCAGACCTTGGGATAGGAAGAGCATTCTGAAATTGTATTGGGTGTGTGTGGTGTCAGCACCTTTGGAAGTGGAGAAATGGGAACTATGGGGTGGCAGAAGCTGAAATCTGGTGCAGTGAGGTATAGATCTTTGCTCTCTTTCTCAGAGACCTACAGTGACCTGTTGTTGTAGGTGGATTATTCAGTGCAGGTTGCCTGAGAGCAATTTCCTGTATTGTATGCTGGCAACATGAGGACAAAGACCTCCACTGCTGATGAAGACAACCACAGCACATCAGAGCATCCGTGTGAGCCCGGAATCTTTTCCTCAGACTGCAGCACATGGGAAGAATAAGGTTGCTGTACATTTTACTGACAAATCCAATTCCAAGGCTCTGACACTATTTCCCCAGTTTTTATAGCCCTTCTCTACCCATAAAAATTTCCTCTCCTTTCCATGATTCTGATTTTAGGGTTGAGCCGTGTGCTTGATTTTCAGCTAACTACAGACTGGTGCTGCCAACCTCGTCCTTCTTTCCTGGGTAGGTTCAAAATAAAGAGCAGCTCCTTTAAGATTTCAGCTTCTAACTCAACCAAGTGAGCAAAAGATAAAGGCTTCAGTTAATCAGTCACGTCAGCTATAAATGGGGCCACGTGGGCTTACTGGAAATGAGCATTCCTTTCAGCTATCTTTCTGCACTGCTAAAGGATTCAGTTATCTCCCTCGGAATATTCTCTTAGTGGAGGATGTCTTCATTTCTGCCTCCTCATGCTATCCACCTCAATTATGGTTTTGGTCACAATGTTACTTTCTATGTGAGGTTGCCTGTTGGAACATCCTCCATGAATAAAGCTGTGTAAAGAGAATTTTGAAAGCTTGTAGAAAACTCCAAGTAAACAAGACAAGAGTCTTGTGACTGGTGTTCCTCCATGACATGGATTGTTCTAGGGATGTGCTTTTGTGTCCCTCCAAGGTGTAGTAAATAGGAGTGGGTTTACGTCAGATTGCCCATCATCGATTTTTATTGTTTGAGCGCTGGTTATGTACAGCTTAACGTCATGCGACCTACACTTATTTGGTCTTGCTTACTCCACAAAATACCCCCAAAGTATAAATTGTCTGAAGCCCGGAATGGAGTTGGCTATTGCATGAGACTTTAGTCCACTTCAATAGGCTCCACTCTCCCAGGTTTATGCCACCAACTAGAGCAGGAACAGTTGCCGAGTTACTGGTTGATGAGGTCGCACAGTGCCAAGTGTACGGGAACAGGGAGAAAAGACCAGAGAAGCAATATCTGAGCGGGGTGGGAATGGGAAATAGAAAATAAATGACTGTGAGCATGGAGCTTTTGACTAGTAACTTATCTCTCTATGCAGAAGGCTATATCTCACTCTATCAAACGTATAACTCAAGTGAACTCATTTGGAGAGCAGTGAAAAGTGCCTTAGGATCCAGTTAGAACTGGAGCTTCCAAAGCTGACAATACATACATGCATGCATGCTTACATACATACAAACATACATACATACAAATATGTCTGATACATCTATATTATATATACTACATATCCATATTTTGTCCATGAAAATTAATAACAAGCTGATTCTTTTATCTCTAATAATGGGGAAAAGTAATGCAAAATCCATGAATCCACAAGAGAAACATGTGTGTTCTTCAGTTTTGATAAGAGGGAGACAGCATCTGAAATAGAATATATACTATTCATACCTGGGAAGATTTTTGATGAGAAATATGATTCCAGTCAGAAAGGTCTTTCATTTTTATTATTTCTATATTTATATACACTCATGTATTTATTTTTTTCCTATTCTTCAACATATTTTACTTTATTTAATATTCATACATTTCTGTTATACATTTTGATCAAATCCACCCCATACCTCCCTGAAGCGTCCTCCTCTACCCTCATCCCACCATTTATGGCTTCCAAGTTCATGTCTCTTTTAACCTTCCAAGACAACTTAGTGCTTCCTGTTTGTGCATGGGTGTAGGACCTTCTACGGGAGCAGGAACGTAGATAACCTCTCAGGAACTGCATTCTTGAAAACTGACTCTTCTTCCCCCAGCACCCATGATTTGCCAATAGCTCCTCAGCTAAGGCAGGTAGGGGTAGAGCATCCCAGTGTGTCATCCATCATCTGGGTCTTCTAAGTCTCCAGTGAGGAATCTGGTATTTAACAGTGTTTCCATGAAACATGCTGACTCCTCATTGTGCCCCAGCAACAGATGTTGGTCTCAGAGCCCCCTTGCTGTCCAGGGAGAAGGACTGATGGCCCTGATGTCACAAATCCTGTACTTGCTTGTTTTCATTGTTAGGATGACTATAATCAATCTTTTGCTTAAATGTTCTACAACTATACTATGTACTCTAGGAATAAATGATTAGTTTTGTCTTCACAGCGACTTGCTTAATGCCCTGTAAATATAATATTACTACCTAATTTCTTTCTCCTACATAGCTGTTAAAAGCTGACACTCCTAATGTCAAGCTGGGTGTGGCTACCCTTTGTGGACTAGAGTGCTGCTCTTAATTTGGCAGCCATTTAGCCTCCAAGTTCCAGAGAGGGAAACAATGAATATTAGCAACCCAAACCTCTCTGAAGTGTTCCTGATTTGAATACTAAGCAACGCCCTTCACAGCGTCATTTCATTTAGCTCTTGCCGAAGTTCTATAAGGTATTTTTTAGTTCATATTTTGCCAAAAAGAAAGCAGGAAGAAATATTACTGCAACATGAATTGATGGCAACTTGGAGATCCAAATGAATCTGTGGCTAGTATAATATTTTAACCAATGCCCTCACCTGGCCTCACTGGGGCTCCACCAGAGCAGGGAAACTCCCAACTATGGGCAGCTTAGCCATCAGCTAGAAGACTATATAAGTCAATTTAGTACTATGGTTTATACATTTAAATGAGAACTCCTGGGGGTCATAGCACCATATTTGTAATTTTCTACTTTGTTCCTTTGACAACAACATTTTAAAATAAATTCCCATAATATCTAATACATGTTCTCTAAGGGCCTGCATGTTGGCTTAGTCCCCTTCTTGTCTCAAAGCAATTGGTGGAGACTTTCAAATGCAGAACTATTGGAAAGTCCTCTGGTTATTGAAGGTATTCCCTTGAAGGGGAGAGTGAGATGAGACACGATCCCCTTTTTTTTGCTTCACATTCTGCCAAGGGGTAGAAGGCCTTCCTCCATTACACACTGCAGCCATGATGTCCTGACACACCTTGTCACAAAAAGCAATGAGACTGACCAATTCTGGATGAAAACGAACAAAACTGAGCCCAAAGAAGGCTTTGCAACTTCAACATCTCACCTCTTTATTAGTGCAACAGAAGCTGACTAATACATCACTTGAAAAAATGAAGTGAGAGCATAACTTGAAAGTTGCAAGGGCAGAAAGCCACTAAAAGCTCAGTGTGCCTGGCACATGTTTGGATATCACCATTGTTACACATGACAATAGTTATAGAGATGTGGCAGAAAATGGTGTCCTGGATAAGGGCTTGAGTAAGAAAAAAAGAGATATTTCAAACCTAAGGAAGGCTGAAAGTATGGACTTTAGTTACACAGTACAATTATTGAACATTATTGTGACAAGAATACCATTCTAATATAAGATTTAATAATGGGGGCACTAGGTATAGGGTGCATAGGAATTCTCTGTACTATTATTATAGTAGTTCTGAAATTCTAAAAAGCATTTTAAAAAGTTTGTTTAAATAATAGTCACTAATCCTGTAGTCATGCCTCAATAGTCTTTATTTAAAGTCATAATTGTAGCTCTCTTTAAAAATTGACATGTATGACTTACATAGAGGGCTTATAAACTGTATCTGGAAAGTGGCCCAGTTTTGGAAGAGAAAATGGACAGAAAAACAGTGGTCCAAAGAAAACAACTGCACATTGACTGAGATTTTAGACAGGCTGCGGGCGTGTAACTGGAGCTCATGTCTTAAGGCTCAAGAACCCAATAGACTAACACTTTGCTCTCCAACTCCTTTCTCAAGTGCAAAGGATATCATTTCCCTAAATAATTTCATCTATGTTCATTTATAAAAACGTAGAGTTATGAACATATTATCATGTATATAATATACTTTTAACTCTATTTTATGAATTATAAGTCCCTTCATCTGCAGATAGTTTCTTGGCAAGTGAAATTCAGAGCATATTCTAGTTCTGTATCCCAAACTGTGAACCAATGCACATGTTTTGGTCTTCTCTCATTAAATGTGATTACAGTTTATAAATACAAGGCAAAATCTCTTTGAAAGTAAACTAATACTTTTGTAGGGTTTTTTTTTCCTTTTTTTGGAAAAGACTTTTCTTATTGTCAATGGTTGATAGCATTTAGGTTCATAGCAGGCATTCCACTGACTTGCTCCTACTGAGAAGAGTTAGCCTTTTCATGGAAGCTGCTGAGCCTTTATGAAGAGAGGTGATCAAGTTGTGCCATCACTGTGTATCTGAAACCTCCCACAATGTGTATCTGGGAATGCCCTCCCCCCACATGACCACCTACATTCACTGTGGTCCATAGAATACTCTAATTCTCTGTAGATCACTGTTGAACCAATGTGCAAAGGACCCCTCTGCTTGAAGCTGAAATTGAGACTATAAAGGAAAAGAGCTTTCTTTTGGATGTAACCTTTAATCACCAGAGAAATGGTCTTACTTGCTTTTGAAGTAGAACGCTGCACAGAACATGCCCACGATGACAATTCCAAAGACGATACATGAAATTGACAGCACCTGCCTTTGATAAACGTCTTCACTCTCTGTGAATTTGAAAAACAGAATTAGAATGGATGCTAGTGGGGTCCAGAGATAGCAGTCTCCATCCTCGTACTTCTGAGCTGGTAGGGGTCTTTCAAAGCCAGCTTTCTTTTTGTTCCTGTTGTGAATAGGAGAAAAACATGAGGAATGTATTATGATTAGGTTTCTTTGTAGAAATCTATACAGTAACCTGCTACTGCTTTAAATTATTGCCTTTTGGTATTTGTACAGTCAAATAAGTAAGCACTCTTGCTCAAACATACAACAACTTGATAAATATTATAAGTGAATTTTATAACTTCTATACATTGTAGAAGCATATGTTCTGGAAACTGTGGTGGCCCCTAATTAATAAACTAGAAGGTGAGAGTCTCTGAACTTTCTGGTGCCAGCAACTACTGAGTTTTCATTCTGTGGGGCTCAGATCTCTGTGCTCTCTGATGTTTGTTTGGTCCTTGGTGATCTACCCATTATTCCTCTTTTGACTACTCTGATATTTTCATCACTTTATGAAATTTTCAGTATTTATTTAAATATCATGTTCACCACATCTGTAGCCATCTTAGTGCCCATGTTCTGGCATAGTAGACAGCAGCCTCTGTACCAACATGGTACCTTGTCTCTTGTCATTACAAAACGTGCCCATTCGGCCATTTCACTTTTCAGTTGCTACAATTTACACTCAAATCCTTTTCTAAAACAGGCTTAGTAAAACAATTCTTCCATCTTATTTAGAGCTTTGCATAGCTTCTAGAACTTTCTCTGCAAATTCCCATCCTTTTGTTTTCATTTCTTTCTTTAAACACAGGAATACCATAGGACATGACAGTAATCAGGAACTCATTTGCAAATGCTCTCTTCAGCTGCTCCCATGTACTTTCCCAGTCATCTATTTGGCAACATAGCCACACAAACATTCAAGAAACTTATAACCTTCACAACAACACCTTCATACTGCACCAAGAAGACTGTGCTACCAGGCAAGTGTTTTTTATAAGAGATGAAGGCTGAAAATTGGATGTCTTAGGTGGGCATCAAGTCCCCAACAATGTCCTCAGCTCACTAGCTCCCATGACCAGGTTCATTCATCTACTTCAACTATACTTAAACACCTGACCCATCAAAAATTCCATTATTCTCAGATATTTCAGTTCCTATGAAAAATGAGGCCTGTGTAGAGGAACTATTCCAACATTCTAAAGTAAAACACACACACACACACACACACACAAATTTAGCACAATCTTTCTCACTCATTCTCTCCCTTCCTCCATTTCTTTTCAACCTCAGTTCCTCCCTCCCTCTTGACTAGTTTAGTCAGTGGTTCCTCAAACTTCAGTGTGCAATTCAGTTGCCTTGAAAGCTACAAGAGTACAGGCCACCTTCACTTGTCCCTGGGGAGTTACGGAATAGCACACTTCAGTGTTATAACCTTGTAGTTAATGTGGATCATTAAAATATACATACATACATACATACATACATACATACATACATACATATATACATATGCAAACTTAGGAAAGCCTACCAACTTTCAACAAAATTTCTCCAAAACTAGACATAACAGAAGGAAATCCCTCACCCTAACAAAGAACAGCTTTAGTGCATGCACATACGTGTAATAGATAAATAAAAAGCATCATGAAAATTCGAACACTTTGACCTTAAGTGAACGATAACGTCTACTTGCACCACTTCTACTGGGCACTGTCCTATAGTTAATGTTCTAAGGGAAATATAGAAACAAACAAATTGCAT
This sequence comes from Ellobius talpinus, assembly GCA_001685095.1. NCBI lineage: Eukaryota > Metazoa > Chordata > Mammalia > Rodentia > Cricetidae > Ellobius > Ellobius talpinus. Next base: position 5,611 of record LOJH01007011.1, on the reverse strand, counting down.
TTGAAGCAATGGATGAAAAAAATTATCTTTCCAGATATTGTGGTCACCTGTGCAGGAAAGCTGTTGGAATCTACAAAGGAGCTCAGAGTGTTGGTAGGTGAACTTAGCATGTTTATAGTACACAGGGATGGAAGGAAAAAACTTTCTTGTACTTGTACTTAATATATAATAGGAATATAAACACTCAACATGAGACCTGAAAATAAAATATAAACCAATCTCTCATGACTTAAAATAAACACCCAAAGATTGAGATAGCAATTTTGAATAAATTCTATTCTGATAATAAATTCTCAGAAAATTTAAGAATGATAAAGAAGTATTCATGGTACATAAGAGAATCTCAAATAAACTATAGTGAGAGGGTGGGGTTATTAATAAAATAACTGAAGTCAATGTTTAGTATGCCATTACAAGGACACAGAGCATAGATCTTTCTTGACTATTCATATATTTTTAATAGATATGACATACCATTTTAAACAGCTTCACAGAGTTAAGAATATACTAACTTTATGAGGGAGGCATTCCATTCCTAGGCATTTAACCAGCTTTAATAAAAAATTGATTTTATTTTGTATGAGAGTTTACAAAATATTTCTATTACTAATCCTCATTAAAAATTTTCCAAATACCCATACATAGGTCAGTGAAAAAATTGTGGTATATCCATTCAGTGGAACGTTACTCAACAATAAGAGTAACTAATCAATGAAATAATCAATAATGTAGATGAGTTTGAATTCACTCAAAGTGAGATGTCATACACAGATCAATGCTATCTATTTCCAACCACACAAAATTGAAGCAACTGGAAGTACGTGACAGATAGGTGAAATGATTATCTTCTGTCTGGGAAAATAAAGGGTTAAAGATTACAGAGCAACGTCGGGAATTTTTAAGTTATAGACACATTCATTATCTTAATTTCAGTATTCATTATCTTAATTTCAATGATCATATCATTGGTAGATAATTATCACTTATTGTATCATATTAAATATTTTAGGCAAGGTTCATTTCATCCCAGTTATAGCAGTAAAACAATTAATTCTGGGGGATAAATTATAATAGGATATACATTGAAACTATAAAGAATTGCAGAGTATAAAATGAAATCCAGGCTCCTTTGAGTTCCTTTTAAAATTATGTTTCCGCAAACCCTTCTCCATACAGCAATCAATATAAATTTATAATATATAAATTAAGTCATACAAACACATGTACACTATGTTTATATACATGCATACATCCATTATTATACATGTTTCACTATTAAGCATGCTAATGGCTCCTATGTTAGACTAACAATAATATCATGAGGTTTGAATATGAAAAGTGTTTGATGGGGCATCTATTTTTTTCTAGAATGTCTGATGTTTTACTCTGCAGCCTCTTGATACCTGCTGTTCCCTGTCTCTGCCTGCCTGCCTGCCTCCCTCTCAGTCTCTCTCTCTGTCTCTCTGTAGTATATTATTCTGTCTTTTAATGTTTTTTTTGTTTCCCTAAATTGAATATACATATCTAAATGTCTTCCACTATGCTATAAGCCTCACTGGCTCATGACGCCGGATTTTTATGTTTGTTCGTTGTCTTGGTACTGTTTCTCCAGCTCCTTCACCAGCCCTTCTCAGCAGCCTAAATGCGTAGATGAACGCGCATTTCTGTCTACACAAATGGCCTGATTTAAGTTGTATTGGCTCTTACCTTAACATGCACTTAGGTACAGCACCTCCGTTCATCACACTAATTTTTCCCAAGCTCTGAAGACTGGCTCAGTTCTGAGCTGAGCACCACCCACCCTTCATTCGATGCTAGGCTCCTCCCATGGCTGGGACATTGTCATCCACCTGACCTTATTCTGTATTCCCAAAGTTCTCTTCACAGACCACCCAACAGCACTGATGTGCTGCCAGTTTAGTTGTTTGGCCTGACTGCTTGAAGCTGATGGCAATTCATGGCCAGAATGCAGGCTGTGGGTTGGCTGAAGGACACAGAACTCCTCGCACCAGGATTTTCTGAGAGCATCTCAAAATGCCGAGAGCCTGTGAAATGAGCCCCTGTCGTGTGATGTTTCTCTCTCAGCAATGCTAACTGCAGCACCAAACCCATCACACCTGTCTCAAAACTGGCATGGAAAAAGGCTGTTTTATTTCTTTCTCTGAGAACATCTGCCATGGATTCCCTTTAAGTTTGAATGCCTTACTTTTGAGTTCTTTCTCCTGTGAACGTGTATCTCAAACCAATGCTTCACAAGCATCCATCCTTCCTAGGCGTCATTTACATCTTAATTGCTGGTTTAGCCTAAAATATTGAAAAATGTAAAGTCAACCTAGGAGAAACTTTAGGTTTTTCTGTTTTCCCAGGAAATGGGGAGGGATGGTTATGTGGATTAACAGGCTGGGGTGAACATTTTAAATCTTTAAGTGATCGAAGTAAACGGATGCAGAACATGTCATGGAGACCTTATTAGGGTCATATTGCCATCTTAAAAACTGTCATGCTTTCTACCCCACATTTGTAAGTTGATCTTAGAAACAAATGATTCCAAAGCTTTCCATCTTTCTAGATTGTAGTAAATGATTACAGAAGCATATGTAAATTTCATAAGGCAGCTAATCCTATTCTGCCACTACCAATAACAATTTTGAATATGAAGGATGATGATACCCATTAAAAACAAAATCCAGTTTGTTTTTTTAAAGGCTGTTCCCACTTACACGAGTGATTTCCATGTATAATCTGCCTGTTACATTTCCGATATTTGCATCTAGTCAAAAGTCATCTAGGAATTGCAACGAAACCAATTCTGAGTTTAAATCAAGAGTGAAATTAAAAGAGTAAAAGCTTAAAATGAATTGAGACCCAGCTGTGGTCAAGTGATGATGCTCTTGGTGCCTTTGATTCATAGGCACTTACACAGAACTCACACCCAGCCAGGAAGGGACCGCTCCACACAATTTGGAATTTCAGGTTGGTTCTGGCCACTGAATAGGTGATTGCAACTAATGACCTTTAAAGCCTCCTTCATCAGAAAACAGTGCTTTTTCATTGTGTGTATTATAGGAATGATGCCAGAGTTTTCAAAGAAATTAATGGATTGTAACCCATTTAGTAATTTAATAAATTCTTGATACTAGTCAAAAAAATCTCTTCCGACTGTAATATTTGTCTTTGAAAACATACTTGATGGATTTATGATGGGTCCACACTTGTAAGCAAGATTGCAAATCATCCTGTGTTTTAAATATTTCATTAATATTTTTTAAAAGTATTTTTTTAAAAATATTGTTCTGTGTCAGACCCCTTATAGTCAACAAATCAGTTCTTAGAACAAAGGATATTTAAGTTTAAATTCAATTTTCATCACTTTCACTAAAATTTTTGGAAAGTTATTAACTTTAGAAGTGTGTCTCCCAAACAAGATTATTAGTTGTTTAGTTGTTTTGTTCTACATACTAATAGCCTAGTGATAAAAGTCTAGAAGTTTCTCAACACATACCTTTTCTCTAAAAACATTCTTATAAGATCTAATACCACCTAAATATGTAAAGTTCTGTCAGGAAGGATAATAGAAAATCTCAAAGAATGGGGCATATTTGTTGATTTAAAAGCCAGAAGAACAACCATAAAGATAGTAGCTGGTATTAGACCCATGAGGTCCACTCAGAGGCACCAGGGTTAAGTTCCCAGTGCCCACCTAGCATGGTATCTAATATATCTGTAACTCTAGTTCTTGGGACTTTGATGCCCTATTAAGCATCTAAAGATACTGTACGTCATGCACTTACCTATACACAGGCAAACACTCATATATAGAAATAAATCTTAAAATAAAAAGTCAAAGGGACATAGTCCATGTCCCCTCATGATAAAAGAAATTTTGAGTTATGCAGTGAAGATGTTCTTTCTGTTATGTACTCACCCTGGTGATGTGTGAGTCCCCTCTGTGTGCTGTGATTACCATTAATGAATAAAGAAACTCCAGTGGCCTGGTGATAGGGCAAAACTTAGGTAGGCAGAGAGGACTGGACTGAATGCTGGGAGAAAGCAGAGTCAAGGGGACACCATGGATACCCGTGCTGAAAATTTGCTGGTAGGCCATGACCTCATGGTGATTCACAGATTAATGGAGATGGGTTAAATTAATATGTAAGAGTTATCCAATAAGAAGTTAGAGCTAATGGACCAAGCAGTGATTTAATTTATATAGTTTATCTGTGATTATTTCGGACTAAGTGGGCCAGGAACCAAATAAGGGTCTCCTCCAACAGATTGGTGCCCACGTGGGTAACTAAATCGACATAAAACCTGAGAAGGCTTGAAAAGGAATTCTAGACAAAAATAAAATAAAATAAAATACAGAGTTTGACACAGCTTCTTGATGTTTGCTGGCAGTGTGCCACAGCTCCTTTAAGAGAGATTTTCCTGACTCGGCTGAAGCAGAAAAAAAGTGAAAAAAAAGAGGCGGTTTTGAAATACCGGCTTTCTGGGTTGTACTGCCAGCATGACTTCTGGCTCTTTTGAGAGACCAAGTATTTGGTTGGGTTTTGTGAGCGGACTGCTGCAGCTTGCTTGATGGCAATGTGGACCAGCTTTCTGCCTGGAACTGAAGCAGTGTCCGTGGCTCAGAGGTACAAGCATCTCCGCCATACTGGACTGTGCAGAACGAGCAGAAAATACCATATATACCATACTAATGGAAGAGCTTAAGTTTTAGACTGGGCGTGTAAGCAGGCAGTACTGTATATATTTTAAAAATCACTCCTACAATAGAGAATTACAGATATGCAATAAAGACAAATCCAGATGAGTCATAGTGTTGGATAATGTACGTAGGCTTGGAAGAAAGAAGAAAAAGATTATAGAGAGTCATAAAATAAAGTTAAGGTTTAAAATGAAAGGATAATATCTTTAAAGAGACAGAGTACAGATAGTCATAGATTAAAAGGAGTAAATAAAAATAAGCCACGTAAAGATGGAAAATTCACAGAGAC